>BMAO01017994.1:0-264782 GCA_019973975.1 Trichonephila clavata | reverse complement strand
ATTATATTTAAGTTTGTTATATTCGAACGAAATTAATCGAAACGTGTAGAATTAATTGTACTGGAACTCTGAATTTTACATTATATTTCGATATTCCATACTGTCTCTTAATGTAATTATCATTTTTTTATTAAACCATGAAGCTGTTAGTTTTTCAGCAAATTGTTTTATAATATAAGTGGTTGAAATGTTTATTTTAATTGCAAATGAATTTATCAAATAAAAAATATTTTTATCTTAAGATATAGAGACAGAGCAAATATTATTTTGCCCTTTGTAAAATTATGCGTAGAAACAAATTTTATTTAAATAGATCTTTATAGCTTTAAAATCTGGCTGTCACTTGAATAGTTTAACCATGTTTTCAAATTTATCTACGCTATTTAAAAAAGGTTATTAAATTTCCTGAAACATTTTTAAAGAGGCGACGTCACGTGTGATAGAAACATTTGGGTGGAATTCAATAAATTTCTCATTAATCCTTTTCATAACTTTCAACCGCTAAAATCTTCATTACCTTCGAATCTGCTGATGTTATGATAATAGAATTATCTCCTTATCTATTTCACAACTATTCATTTCACTTCTGATAAACTAACTGTATTTCTTAAGGAGTCACTTATGATTTGAAAATATTATGCCATCTTTCTTATCTTCTGATGTTTTTTCTCTTTCTATTGCTCAACATTTTTGAAATTCAGAGTCAGAGAAGAAGAGGTATCTTATTTCAGATAACTTCTTTTTTAAAAAGTTTTTTCTGTCTGATGTTGAGGAATAAGATCTAAATAAAAGATTATAAAAAGATTATCAGCAAAGGATGATGGTGTTATAAGCCAATGGAATGTAAGTGCCTATAGAGTAGTATAAATGTAATCTTTGAGAAATCAAACAAACAAAAACTCTTGCTCCAAAACCTCCAATACCATATTGCGTAAAATAATATGGTTTGCTGAGCTGGTTTAAGCTCATTTCGGGCACTAGACGCAGAAAACCCACAGGTCGCCCCCTTGGCGCTGGCGGATCTAAGAAGGGTATCTCTTGAATCGAAATTTTCTGATCTTTTCCGGGCCTTGGGCCACTGGGAGCCAACCCTAAGCACCCAATGGATTAAATCTGCTATAATGGTCTGCGTTATTATTATAGTCTCTTTTGTAATATAATGTAGTCAACTGTCATGCCAAAAAAGAAGATAAGCTAAAGTAGCTTCACCTTACGCCATATAAATATGTCGAAACAAAACTAAGATAAAGGGAATGGTTTAATGGAACAGCAACTAATATTTAATGGCTTTCGTAGAAATCATAAACATCCGTATAATTTTCCTTTATTTTTCTAGTTTTTGGCATTTTTACGAAATTGTTCACAATGTATCGATTCTTATATTTCGTGTGTAAGTAAATGAAAAGAATTGGTCTTTGACTGCAATAAAGAAGAGACATTTATGCGCATGAGCGAATTTTCTCCAACCACAGATAGCGTCAGTCGGTTGCTGCTGGCCTCTAAGTAAAAAAATGTCGACGTCGGATTTTAATTTTTTTAAATGACAGAACGACTTGATTTTCGGATCTGGTGATAGAAATCACTCTCAAGACTCGACAATCCATCCGGAATTATGAAATAAATATCTAGCATGTAAAAATGGTGTAGCTGGTCTATCCGTGAGCCTCCTACTAATCATCTTGGGAAAAACTATTTCTTTTAAATATTGTTCTAATTAAAACTTTCTCCCGAAGAAGAACACACGGTTTATGTAAATGAAGGATCATATTTAAGCATTATCTTTTAGGTACGTGGAATTAGTGGTTAGGGTTAAGAGTTGGAAGCTTGCGATTATAGCGGCAAGTAGCTGTGAGCTAGTCAAGAGCTGCTCGATGATAATTGTAGAATAGTTAAAGATTGTTAATTGACGATTTAGTCAAAAAGTTGGTTTAAATCAATAGACTAGAAATTCAAATAGCTGAGAACGGAAATACGATAATTCAGAATGTATATTACCAAAACGCCTCAAGAGTAATTCATTTTAATTATAGTTAAATATTAATTATCTCTTCTACCGTGCTTTTGCTCCAATACATAATTAAAGGAACATTTCCTACCCTGGGTTGTTAAAAGTAATTGATGAAACAAAAATATAGGTTTTGTTCGGATTATGGCTGATCTTTATTCTAATCTCCAAACACTGATGGACTTGAGAGGACGTCCATCACAGTGTCGTATAATTGCTCCAAAGATGGCCACGTACTTGTAGGCATCAAGAAATCGAAAAGTCAATGTTACCAACGAAAAGAGGATTTTGGTCACGTAGGATCATCGTATTACTGTCTTTAAACTTACAAACGAATGGAGGTGTGTAAAGGATTGCCGGTGTCCTCCCTTAGTGTGAGAGGGTTGGAAGGAAGATTAGCCATTGTAGATACAAATTCTATTTATAAACATTTCTCATTACGACACAAATTCAACAACTCAAACTAAGAAATGCATCAATTATTAAATATGTGAAGCAATTGCTGAGTAGATGAGATACTAGGAGAATTAACAATAAATTGGATCACTTACATCTAGGTAATACGCCTTCTAATTCAATTCGTTCTAATCCAAATTTAACGTTTAATTGACCAAACAGTCAATCCTAATATTAATCAAATAAGTAACGAAGTTCCTTGCCTAGCTTCACGCTAATCAATCGCTGCTATCCGTTAGCAGTCTAACCTCTCTTTTTCTTTTCTTGAAATTTAATCTATATATACAAGTCTTAATTTACATAATCACATCTTCTTCTTCGGGGGGTAAGTTTTCAATAGAATAAATTTTAAAGACCCATTTTTCTCCAAGAGGACTGTTAGTAAGAAGAATACGAATTGACCCGTTACATGTGGAGTGGATAAGTGTTGGATCAGTATATCCAATTAATTTTTATGGAGGATTTAAGAATGAAGAGAGTGGTGTCTGCAAAACCGGGGCCGAAGCTGCTAACGTTGGATCAAAAGCAACTTTACTTAGAAATCATATAAGACATGCTGGTAAACGTAGAGATCCCGATTTCCTGAAAACCTTGTTCACTGGTTCTGAGTCATTGCTTTATGGGTAATATCTAGAAACAAGGATGCACTGCATAGTGGGGACATCTATCATGCGTGAAATCGAAAAAAGAATGGAAGGTCCGCAGTAATGTGAAGACCGTGCTGACCATTGTCTTTGACCCCCGTGGGATGGTGCATCGGGAAGGAGTGTGCATTATAAGGCATAACCATTACCTTTATTGTCTTTTTGATGCAGTACGAAACAAACGTATGTGGAGAAATGTTCACGTCTCCTTTATGATATTTCCCCAAACCTTCTAATTTAATTTAGAGTTTCTTGGCCAAACACAACATTCTCATGATTCATCAAGTTCCCATATGACTTTTGGTTATTCTTGAGATGGAAAATGTCGTTGAAAGAGACCCGATTTGAATCCAGTGAAGAGATTATTTAGAATGCCACGAATTTAGAATGAGAATTGTGTCTTCGTGTGCTTCCAATAACGGTGGGACAGCTGTGAAAAATGTGAAAAATCGCCGAGGGAAATACTTTGTGTCAGATTAAGATACGAACAGCTTATGTAAATAATTGTGCTTTTGCCAAATCAAAGGTTTGATACTTTTGAACGTACTTCGTGTATATTAGATGCTAAAAAATTGTGATTTTCCTTTTTACGAAGAGTGTCTTTTGAGACACCTTAATAGGGGATGACATTTACAAAAAGGGTATGGTTATATCGCCATATTGGTGGTTTAAATTTTTGTAGTCGTATTGGATAGAGAAATATTGTTTATTACTTAAGGAACAGGTAAATCGAGGTTATCGAGAAAAGTGACTCTAGCGCTTATTAGCATCCATTCCATCTTTTAAAACAGATCTAATAACTTAATGATAAGGAAAAAATTACATTGTTATTACCAATACGTTTGATGCAGAAAAGCCTACACCAAGCCTAAAAGACCATGAACCAAAACTCAAGCAAATCTTGAAACACAATACATTTCATAGATTAGCAGCTATCTTAGGCTTAACAAAGAGCAGTTGATATTATCATAGCAAAAGGGACAAATTCAGGAAATCAATATATGAATAGATTCTATAATATCTAAATACAAATTTTAATTTGACTACAGCAAAACAGAAATTCGCATATTCTTTCGATTTTAATTTTCAATAGAATACGGTCACGCGAGTCACATAGTAGCATTGTCTTAGGAACCAAGCAACAACTTAACGTTGCCAGCAGTGGAAAATAAACAGATTAACTTTTTAAACATTTAACATGGAAGCCATGCGTAATGAAAATATTACGTCACATAAACGTCAGAGCTCACCGGTTCTGATTGGTTCGCTTCTTAAAGAAAAAGACACCATTCAAAACTCAACAACAATCACATATGATTGATTCCTTTTTTTCATAAAGAGTATTAGATTCGTCGCTGTGAAATGAAATGAAGTCAATACTTTGTTTTGTTTTTCAAAAAGCTTATTTTAACCTTCTAATTAAATTAGGTGTAACAAACAAAGAGGCACAAATAACAGAATGATGGTTGGCATATAAAAATTAAAATTTCATTTTGCACTTTTTTTAAAAGCTGCGTATTTTAATTATTGTTCGTGAGTTTTCAGAACTCATCAGTGCAAACTAGTGTGAGTTTACTAGGTATTCATACTTATTTTCTTATCGCAATTTTCCATCTAAAAAGTTCGTTATATATTTTCAACGTCATTTTCTAATGCTTGATCTAATCATATTAGATCAGCATTACGAGCAAAAAATGTTCTGTCATTATTTTATTGTACAAAATATACACTATACTAAAATTTTACTCGAGTTTTAATACTCAAATATGTTGTAAAGTAAATTATTATTACATTAAAAAGGCACGTTGATTTTTTTTTTCAATGAAAATGTAATTTAATTACATTACAAAATTTATTTCTGTCAAGTACTAATAATTTATAACTCTTCTTAAAAGTTTGAATTTATAGAGCCGAAATAATGATTAATATTTTCTATTACAGAAAATAACGCGTGATTTATTATCTTAAAATTATACTATAAATCAAACCTTGTTTTTAAAGAAATGTTTTAGGTTAGCTGAGGAAAATAATTATAAAAATGATAAATGAATACATAAATGATAAAGATGTTTTTGGAATCAATAAAAAGTGCCCGTATATCATATAGTGTTCGTTGCAATAAATGAGGCGGAATATATAAGAGAAAAATGTGACTTAATTCGGACATTTATAATATGGCCACGAGTTACATGGTTATTTTCTTCATTTTGCTTTATAAAGAGAACTGCCATATGTAATATTTTACGTACATGTTTCCAAATATACCGTAAAACCCGGCGTGTATAATACGCCCTCTCAACACAAAGTAAGATTGAAATTTAAGGGTGCGCGTAATACGCCGGGTATAAAAATGATAGCTACAAAAATAAAAAAAAGAGATGTGCATAAAAAAAAACTTAGACTTCTACAAAGATCAGAATATTATTTATTTAAAAGAAATATCGTACCTTATGAACTTTACGGGTTGTTTTTCTAGGAATATACTATTTTTTCAAAATTCTGGGGTAATACCTCGAATAAATGGCCTTAAAACATAATAACATTGCAGGTTCCTTCGTAAAAAAGAGGGTACAGGTTATACGTGAATATACCTTAAAGTTAAAAAATGCAGCTTGAAAGTATAGGAGCGCGTTATACACCGGTGCGCATTATATACTGGATTTTACGTTATATGATTTTTGTAGAATAAAAAATGAATTTCATTAGCAAAATTTTAAAAATATTTCCTTTGATTTTGTATGTTCTTGAGTCCAAAATTCAGTATGTATGGAATGTTAAGAAGAAAAAAAAACATTTTAACCTTATTGTAATGTTCAGTTTGAATGTTAAATATTGAAATACGCCACGTATAGTAGCTCACACAGGTATTTTTCAAGGGGGAGGGGTCGAGGGTCAAAAATCTACCATTCTCGTAACATTCCCCAATACGACATAACCCCTCCCCCTTGTGTGCTCCATTGGCCACGTATGTTATTTTTCCAGCAGCCGTGCTCTGCTTGTGAGAAGATTGGGATGTACAGGTAAAACTCGCTTCCCAGCGTGAACATGGAAAAAAAGATGATGTCAGTCACAGAAGATTGGACTAGGGTTACCAGATTGGCGGCTTTATCGACCTTGTCGAAAATCACGATATCGCCAAGGAATTATCGAGAAGGCTCTTATCTAATTTACGTACGTATCTCAATTGAGCAACAAAGAAGTTACACAAATCATTGCTCTAATTGCCTAATGTTCAACTATCTCCACAACATTTCCTCAGCTGCCCAGCAATTCAAGCCAGACTTTCCAAAACCAGCCCAGAAGATTTGATATTCTCTGATAAAGCTGTTGAGGTTTCCGAAGCTGTTGAAGACAGCTTCGGAGTGATCTAAAACTTCTTTTCTTTTTATTAATCTGCACATCATGAACATGCCAACAACAACAACAACGAGTGTGTTTTGTACTATTGTAAATAATCTAATATAAAATTTTTCTTGTGTATATGCGCCGATTTGTCTTCGTGTAGTCATTTGTTCGTCCTTGTCCATTAATAAATCTGTTAATATTCAAATAATTAGAGTCATCGCCTGCTTTTTCCCTGCTCAAAGTTGCAACAATAGGCTTGTTATGTATTATTTTAAGTATTGTAAGAAATGAAAATATTGAGTAAATACATCATCCCATGATAATGAATCTATTTATCCTTCTAAGTTAATCTTCCTATTGTTATAGGTGTATTAATCAGCCTGAAGATGGTATTCTTAATTATACAAGTCGTTCACCATGTGGAGTTACAGCTGTCATTGTCCCTTGGAATCTACCATTGTATTTGCTCAGTTTCAAATTGGGTCCTGCTTTAGCTTATGGCAACACAGTGGTTGCAAAACCGAGTGAATTTACCTCTATTACAGCGTGGAAACTTTGTTCAGTTCTCAAAGAAGCAGGTATATAAATTAAAACTTTTCAACTGTAGTTTTGAAACTATTGGTGAACATGTACATAATCGTAAAAGTACTCCGTAAATTATTCAAAGGTTTGCTTACATTTTTCTTCATCCAAGCTATTTTTTCTGATCAATATTTTAATTTGTACTGGTACTGGTTGTCATTAAATGTTTTGTTACTTTCAGATTCGACTCCCACAGGGGGTTACGAGGGCATTATAGCTAAAAAAAAATGTTGACATTTTTGAAATATTAGACACACTTACAAATTGATAAGCAAGTTTTTTGTTTTTATTGAATAGAGATCCGCTAAGAACTGAATTGGCAGAAATTCACACCCAAAAGGGGTTGTGAAGGGATTATAACTACGGATTTAAAAATTGGTGAACATGTTTCTTTTGTTGAGTTGTAAAAACTAGTAAACATGTTCAGTTGTTGAACAGAGATCCGTTAAGATACTTAAGCTTTCTAGAGTGACTCTAGCGCCAGGGACATATAATCAGAGCAGTTGAGGAAAATCTGTGTTTCGTTTTCTTAAAGATGAGATTATATAGATTTTAACAACATATTCTTAGAATTATTGTTTATCCTCTGTAGGTATAACTACAATGTATTCTTAGAAAATGAATTATTAATTCTGTTTTATCTGATTACAAATGAGTGAACTCGGTTTTTAAATATGTATATAAAAGTTGTTCAAAGTGTTTTCTTAGTTGTAAGGTGATATATATCTCAGTTTTTAATATAATTTATTATGTTAATAGCCCCAAACTCTGAGATATTAAAAAAATAAAATTAAACAATTTTTATTTTCCTTTATTGAATCCCTTTCAAATGCTGGCCGTTTGAAGCGATGATGTGATGTAATATGCATCAAAACTTATTGAATTTCATTTATAGTATACTTTCATAATGCTGCTGCAAAGAGTTTCGCATATTTTTATGAGATTGAACAATACAAACATAGAGAATTCTGCTAGGTTATGCAATGATTAATGGTACGTTTTTTGACATATTTATATTTAATATCTCTAATATGAACACGTCTGAAGACTGAAATTAATCATATCCTGTATTCTGTTTATGACATCAAGTTTTACCAAATTTTGAAATTGATTGGTTTTTAATGCTACTTTTTACACCATAATTAATCACAGCGATTAATTCTGGATTTTTTTCAAACAGGCATTCCTGACGGTGTTGTCAATATGGTGTTTGGTTATGGTCACAAAGCTGGTGATGCCCTTATTAGACATCCTGACGTGTCCCTCATCACATTTACTGGTAGTGATAGAGCGGGTCTTCACATAGCGGAAGTGGCTGGTGCTATGGCTAAAAAAGTATCTTTAGAGGTAAATTTATAGAGGTATATTTAGAGGTAGTGGATTCGAATTCTGAGAATTTCAAATTTCTGAGAATGTGATTCCTTTTTTACTATACTATTTCACTAGAACAATTAAATTTAATTAACTAATAAATAGTAACATGCAAACAAAAATAGTCCAAAACCATATATAGAACGGAAAATGGAAAATAGAGTGGCAAATTGCTTTCTATTTTGTCACTTACTGTATCCGAACACGTTCGGAGTACTTTTCAACAAAATAGCATACTAAAGCATTATAAATGCTCTTTTAGGACTCAATACCAATAAATATTACTATTTAACTATCAAAGTTTAAAATAAATTACCTGAATTTTGCAAAAATCACAATTATAAGTGAAATTTTAGCAATAATATTGAAAAATTTCAAAGCAGTTAGAGAAAAAAGTAATAAACATATATTAGTAAAAGTATTACTAAAACAAATTAGATGCATTTATCTAGAAAATGTACTAAAATTTTAATTTTTTATTAAAATTTGAAAATTTTAGAGCTGATTGAGTAAACATTATAAGAAATGTTTCATTCTCTTTATGAGATCATTATTTAAATAACAAGCCATGACTCAAAAAGTATTCATACAATAAGAAATATTTTGGTACATTCTCTAGAAAAACATAAATATCAGGTTCAAAGAGTTTTATCGAAGCTCATTCGTACTATTTTGAGTTATTAAACTCGCCATGATAGATTTTGAGCCATTTAAATGCCCACTTCTGGTAGATAAAAACTCACTTCCGGATTTTCTAAATTTATAAAATTGATTGTAACTTGTACTCTAGATAGTGCAGAAACAAAACAAAGTATGTTTCGTAAAGTCAAAAGATAGCTCTATTCAATAAAATAAAAAACAAAAATATCTGTCTTGACTGAATTTGGTCATTTCCAACGTGTTCGGATACCTTAATATATTGTGATTCTGTCATATGTATATACATATTTGTATTAATTGTAACTATTTAACAAAAAGTAACTAAAATAAAACTTTTCTTTGTTGACTTAAGTAGGAATTGATTTAATATATATATATATATATATATATTACTTATTAAATAAATAAAAGTAAACATATGTATTTAAAATTGATTGAAGAGAGTATGGAATAATATCGGCCGGGAAAAATATAGTTCGTTACTATCCTGAATAATTCATTTGAAGTATTATTTCCTCATGCGGTATTTGTAATTAAAGATAAAATGTTCTTTTAAAGAATTTAATTTTTTTCAAAACACATAGGAAGATAATAATTCTGTAGTTTTATAGAAATAACAATATAGAAAACCCATATTTATTTCAAGTGAGGAATATAATTTGAAAGGAGGTAAAATATTATTTCTTACAATTTATTACAATCTACTTTCACATCATAAAAACTATTTTTAAAAATATTTTAACAGTGTTATAATTGTTATCCTATTGCCAGACAATAAAGATTCTGCTTATGGCCTTACTATATATTTTTCCAACAAGAAAAGGATTGCTACTGGTGATTTATGATTACTATTATTCATTTTGAAAGAAGTGGAGAGTTTTCTGTCAAAAAGAGCTTTCGTGAAAAACTAAGTTTGAAGAGACGTTCACAAAATCTAAGCACGCATGAGAAAATGCTAGATTGAAAGGATCAAGTGATCCATTTTTCGAGCTTAGAAAACATCTTTATTCTTAGCAAAAAAATGACAAGCACCTTGAGAAATTCAGAATTTAAATTTGTTTGCTCACCAACTAAAGATATTTGCATTTAAAAGGTACGCTTTTGAGAAGAGAATTCTTTTCAAAAATGTTTATGCTAGAGTTTTTTTTTTAAAAACTATGATTTAAATTTTCATCTATCCATTTGTTGTAGTATTTTCATTTGTATAACACTCTAAAGCTGAAATAAAATATATTTCATTTTACTAAGATTCGTTTCGAGGAGATATTGCAAATATTTTCTCGACTTTAGAAATGAAATTTTGAACTATTCAATAATTAATGTCATTTTGCGATGGCGTTTATTTGGTCAAATATTTATACTTTAAAATCTGAATATTTCTCAATTATTCTTACCTGTAGCGTGGAATAATTCCTGGTAGGAAATATACATTGCCATTTTTCGCTTTGAAACAGAATTATATTTTTCTTCCTGTTAATAGAAAAGTATTTATTTTAAAGGGAGTAAGAAAAAAATGTTTTTAATCAATTGAAATGTCTTCTAAATTTAAAAATCATATATATAAGTCATATATTGTATTTATTCAATCATACAATTCTTTATATATATTATGAGGGTTGTAATAAAACAATGAAATTTAGTACATAAAGCCGCTAAGTTCTGGCATGCATAAACAGGACATGGGAGTAGAGAGATGGCGGTGCTGTCGATATCTAGAGTGCATAAAATTGTTGATCCAGTCAGTAAAGGGAGTTTCCTGTGTGGTTAGCTAACCTTTCTGGTCTCAGCCAATCACAGATAACAATATATCCTAAGTTTTTCTCAACTACATTTACAGACTACTTTGCTACAAGCGGACTGGCTAAAATTTGCTCTGTCGACTCCCCAAACGTAAAAAATCTATATGTTCAGATTTTTTCATCCATTTTTATCTTTTAATTATACGGGCATTTTTGTCAACTATTTTTTATTTATAGACTCCAGTTTTAAATTTATTATGTTTAAGTATTTTAATTTAAAATTGGCAATTTGAAAGCATTTTACTGTCACTCTAATCCTCAATGATTGGGGCTCGAAATGAAGCAAGTACTCCTCCTTCACACAGTACCAGTACCAATTACTGTACGGTTGAAGCGGGCAGTACCGTTTCTTCTTTTCTAAGCTACGTTTAAAATAAAGGATTAACAAGCATGGATTAATATTGAGGTTGCTAGTGGTAAAATTCCATCTTAATGTTATCGCAATGGGTTAAAGCGTTTCGTGCGGGTCGGGAAAAAAAAAAGACTGTAGATTTGCACCACTGTCGTCCTATTCCTCAATATCAAACTGACATCGTGAGTGGTCTCCTTTTTCTGTAAACCCTCGATGCGTGATGGAATTATGCGTAGAAACTGATATCAGTCATGAAACTGTGTGGCCCATATTGATAAAATGTTTTAACATAAGTAAAACTTCGTCCAATTGGGCTCTACATCGATTCCCTGAAGTACAAAAATGACACCAATATGAAATGATTGGTACTCATCTCGACGGATAATGTAATGGTGGAGGCAATGAGTAGTTCAGAGTTGTGTGGGGATCACCGGGTATCAAGTAACTCCAAGAAAACATTCCTACATAATGCTTTCACCTCCACTCAGGAGGAGTTCATGAACTCATGCTTTTTTGTACAAGGTCCTGATCTTACCATCTGCATGAGGGAGCCGAAAAAGAGATTAATTGGACCAGGTCACTTTTTGCAAGACTCAAATTTCATTTCAAGCGCCTTTCCTTTTTCTGTGATACCAAAGACATTCTTGATAGTATTCTGCTGCTAAAAGACCATCCTTTGAAACATCTGTTGTGTTTTGCTTTTTTATATGTTTTGTGTTGCACCTGAATTGAATTCAGAAATATATATTGCTGTGTTGTTGCTCTTCTGATGTTGCGGATTATACATGCTACTCGCCTTTCACCTCTCTGTTTCACCTGTCTTCTTCACCAGAGTAGTCCTTATCGGTTAAAGATTTTTTTTTGTTCAGCTCTCATTCTCTAAGCACTCTTTATACAGTTGGGTGAAAATCCCTAAGAGAGTTGTCCTTTTAGAGATGGGGACATCAGCCCTCCTTGCACCAACGATCATCCCTTGTTCAAAGTCGTTTTAACATTTGGTCTTACTCATTTTGCCACTAACTTCCGTGGCGGCTCTCCAGTTATTTTCTGGAAGTCTGCGGAAAACATGGGAAACTAATATTATTCATTCTTGGAAGAAATCAAGAAGGAATAAAGATGAGAGAAGAGGTGATGTGGTAAAGGACAGGCTCTGATTGTTTAAGAGGAGGTTGTTCTCAATTATCTACCCTTTCCATAGACTATAGAATACAATTCAGAACTTTAATAAAATATGGGAAATCAGAGAAAATTAAAAATTTAATGCAAATTAAAATAGTAAATAAAAAGAACTTGCCGTAAGGTAAATTTCCAGTAAGGCAAAGGCCCCTCCCTGTATCTCTTTGGGGATAGAATCTTTCCTGTATAGCTAATGTTGCTGTCAATATTGTCGTGTGCCATAAATGTTAATGACTAGCTGATATAATAAGTGGATATATATTTTTTCAAATTTCAAAGTGTTTTTTTTTAGAATGTTATGCGGAAATGTGTATTTTTGAATCATTTGTCCTCACAAAATATCGCGTTAGCTAGTGATCATTGGGTATGAAACATACACACACACATATACATGCTTTTTGCTTTTGTTTCTTCATATTAAGAAATATATTTAAGATTTATCGCGTATTTTTTTAGTTATATATAGTTTTAAGTCATATCAACAATTTTAATTTGTCACTTTTTTATTTATTCGATATTTTTTGGCAAAGTAAAAATGGCGGAATATTAAATGTCTTTTTTGAGAAATACATGAAGAGAACTTTTTAGTTATAAAGCAATCCGAATGAGATTATCACTTTTATGATTATAAGTTGGTTCGACCTTTTGATGAGACTGATTAAAGTTTGCTTTCAATTAATTTATTAGGATTACATTAATTTATTTAATTTAATCCAATTAATTCAATTAAGAATGTGCAAGAGCTAGATTCTTGCATGTAAAATAACACCTCACATTCCCTTAGCATTACAGAGATAACGTTCTAAATATAGATTGTATTAAGATAAAATATGAGAACCCTCGCGTCTGTCAAGAACGTGGTATGACATGGCAACCGGATCTAGAAGCTCATTACTGTCCTAGTTAACTCATACAAGACATAACGAGTCTAACTGTATATACAGAGAGAAAAAAGCAATTTTTCAAACAGAAATAAAAACAAGTAACATAAAAAAATTTTAAGTCAATTCCTACTTTGAATGGATGAATAGAAAGTATTTTATTAACGATTAAAAATTTGAACTATATATATATATATATGTATACCGAGAGAGTAAAATAGTTGTAGGAATTATAAAAAGAGCATGATTTGTCTGCATTGTTGTAACAGTGCACACCTGGTTTGGCTATTTTGGCTGAAAAACCGGTTTTCGACGCCAACATTTGCCATTGTTTTAATAGTTACATTGTTACAACAATGGAAACTAATCTAAGTTGGCGTCGAAATCCGGCAATTAATTTAATTTAATTAAAGAATTAATATTTGAAAAACTGTATTAACATCAACCATACAAATTTTTAAAAAAATTATTTGAACTTGATTGGGTGAATAGAAAATATTTTATTAACGACTAAAAATTTGAACAAGATATATAATTATATATATATATATAGGGAGAGAGAGTGTGTGTGTGAGCTAATAGTAGAAACTGAATGATCTGTGTTACTTACTGCAAGCTTATCTATGTAGAGCTTTATGTTAGCAGAGAACATTTAGAACATTTTCTTATTAAAGAATGCTATTTTTTAAAAAAAGAAATTAGGATTTAATGTGTATTCTAATGTGGAGATATGTATGTTTATTATTAAAACAAAAATTTTCTATTGATAAATTATAACTTTCACATAACAAATATAGTTCTATGTAAAGCAAAATACTGTGCAAAAGGAATCCTAAAATTAACGCAGTGGGCGAGCGATTTATTGCTTCTAATTTGCTGGTAATTCCTTCGAACAAATGCTCATTATATCGTTTTAAGGAGAAAGGAATAATTTCGATGAGCAAGTGTACGTTACTCATTGGAATTCCTAACTAGCCTTAATTCATCAGAATGTCCTCTATTCGCCCTTAATTTAAAGAAGGGATCGATTGTGGTGCTATTAAGAAACTAATCGATTTCTAAAGGGCTCCTAAACAGGTCCTTTAATTTACACCGGAATCGAAAGTGGAACCAATCATAACACGGATCGGTGTGGAAAATAGTGGTATAATGGTTGGGGGTATGTTTTGGTGATAAAATGGTTGAATAGGTGTATTCTGTTTTTTTTCGTTTGAATTTATTTATTTACAGGTTTGGGGGGATATGGGGCAACGAGGGCTATTATCCCCTGATCACAATCCTACAATATTTCTATGATGATGGATAGAGGCTATTATCCCTTTTTTAGACGTTATTTTCTCCAATTAAGGTATCTGACAACCCCAAAATTGTGAATTTTGCCAGAAATTGACATTTTTTAACAAGCTTTTATGTTCACTTGCATGTAACGGAATCTCAGAACTCGATTTTTACCCACTTAAGAAGATCGGATTCATTCGAAATTTCGCACACTTGTCAAGGACCGATGACAATACAATAATTTCATAATTTTGTTCCATTGTCCTTTTCAGGATCATCAGGAATAAGGATAATCAGATTTGGCGATAAATCCATATATCACGTCCAGATTTGGCGACTTATTGCATATATCATTTTTAAATTTGGTGACTAGTTCCATATACCATTTTCAGACATGGCGAAAAATTTCCTACATCATTTCCAGATTTGGCAACTTAAAGACTAAGGTGTAACCCTAAAGTGTTTTGAATTTAACGCTAATTATATATGCAAGTATAAAATACACTTGCGGTTAAAAGAAATAAAACAAACAAAAGAAGTGTTCTGTGTTCGATTCAGTATAAAAGCGTGATTTTTAGCTTTTTTCAAACTATAATTTATTATTATGATTTTATTTTATAGACCATCTTATTAGCTTTATACAAAATACCAAGTTTATTATTTTCCGTTTATTAGAACAAAAACTACAAGTGTTTTAGTAAAAGCAGATGCCATTACTTTAAGCAAGATTTCATACTTTAAAACGCGTTTTACTCGAAATGTGATTTTTTGAAAATGATAAAATGGGGGCAGCGCGCGCGCGATTGCTCAAAGAGTTTTAAAAAAAAATTAACTGAAATTTTGTGTGTATGTTCTGTATAATAGTAGAAGTGCTGTAACCTTCAGATTTATCAATCACTGTTTTATTACAAAATTTACAGTCCCTTATGTGAATGTAATCACGGTTTTATTATGCAATTTCATATAATAACTAAGATAAAGTGCTCTAGTTTTTGTGAAAATTAAAATATCTCTTATCCTGAAGGGCCTTTAAAAAATGATTAACATAGCAACACATCAGAATTGAAAGATTGAAAATTTGTTCATAAAATTTTGGTATAGAATGGGCCGTTTATGTTATTTTTGAAAATGTTTACCAATTTTTTCCATTTTAGTAATAATAATTTTTTTTCTTTTATTAATTTTAGCATATTTTTTTTAAAAAGTACTAAACAAATCTAAAAACAACAACAAAAAAAAGTCTCCATATCTCCCTTTTTTTTAAAAAAAAGCTGTCGCAAGTAGTCGGATACCTTAACATAGTTGTGTCATGTGTATGATAAGTGTGGAATTTCTTAGGTAGAATGAAGAATTCTTCGTAAAAGTGATTTAAAAAAATAAACAATTAAGCTTCTCATTTTACAAAACGTATCTGAGTTATATTGATTTTTATATTTTTAATTACTACGAAATATTAATTAGTATATCAAGATCACATGAAATTTTTTTGCTCCCATGTTTATGCATTTGAAAATATCTATGTTTCAGTAGAATATACGTAATACTAAATTTTATTATAATGAAATATTTTATGTTTTTATATTTATTCTGAAAAAAGTGGCAACAGTTTTTGAAACATTGAAGAATAATTATTATAAAATGTAGATATAGGTATATGTTACATCTTTAAAAAAAACTGGATAAACAGTTTTTTTTATTATATTTTTATATGGTAACTTAAAAGATGGTGAGAGTTTGAAAACATGCTTATTCTTATCTATAGTTTGGAAATGAATATGTGGAGTTGAATTGTTTATGGAGCAAAAAAGCATAAACCTAATATTGAAAATTAATTTTTTAGAAACTATTAGTTAAACAACTTTTGGCTATTATAAAAAAGGTTTGATCATAACTTATTTTAGTCACTTCAAAATGTAATAATGAAGTAAATTTAATTATTTTTTTAATCAAAGTCTGGAAGGTAGTGATGGCAAGTATTAGAGATCCAGAGGTTTCACATAAAAATCAAATAAGTATATCGACTTTAATTATTTTCAAGGTTTAGCATGCATTTGTGTAATACATTAGAAAAAAGCCAACCGCAATTTGGCTTGATAAATCTATCGGTACTCAAAACCTTTACTTTGATGCGGTGTGGAAGTTTGGAAGTTGGGGCACCACAATTCAGGTGTCATCCTTATCATTTGACCGTAGTTCTAAACTGAAATATGTGTCGCAAATTACCCGTGACAGTAAACAGTCAATCAATAAAAGTTGAAAATATAATCTAAACAATATAAATCGTCAGATACACGTATAATTTCTGAAATTCACGTCATTATATCTTCTGTAAAAGAAACATTGTTTCTTTCGATTTATGCATTTTTAATATACATGTACATTCAGTGGCGCACAAAGAATTTTTCGGGGGGGGGGGGGGTCCAGGGTTGAAAGTTCACCTTTCTTGTATCATTCCCCAACACACTGCCAAACATTTTCTTTTGATTTTATCGATTATAGAGTACAAAAAACAAAAAATAAATTATTAACTAAATAATTATCCTTAATTAAGATAATAATTTTTTTCAAAAATAATTAATATTTACGTACGATATACATAAGATTTTATAATCAATGGAAAAAAGATTAAGAGCTGTGGGGGAATCCGGACCTGTAGACCCCATGAGCGCTACTGAGTACATTTTTTTTTAATTCAATTTTTTCAGAGCAGATGAATGATGAGATAATATAGTTAATTTTAAAATGCTATTTCATTTATTAATAATGCGCTAAAAATTTTGATTCAAGATTTTATTCATGAAAATTGATTAAAATTTATATCATTTCAATTACAGTTTTTAGTGAAATTATTACACTTTCATTTTACCATAACTTATGTCATGATTTCTTAGAATCGCAATTTAGTAGCTTAACCTTCAACTGTGGTGAGCAAGGATACCGTATTTAGCTTTTTTCTATAAAATTTCGCTAGTCACGCTATTGTTGTATTGTGTATAATTTTAAGGATATTTAAATGTCGAGAGAGCCGTATTCCTCCGTCGAATCTATATTTCTTCATTTTAAAACATCTGGAGTCGCTTTTACCGTTCTCATATCTTTTACGAAAACATTTTGCTTCAGTAATATCCTGTGCGAACAACACGGTTGGAATTGAAGGTAGTCTACGATTTTATTTAAAAGAAAAACGCGTATGCAGTTGGGGCATTGTGGTTCACTTTTATTTTCTTTGCATTTACTGTAATTGTATTCTTCAAGTATATTGTGCAAAGGAAGAACTATTACTTAATGAAAAATAACGAAAAAATGTTTATATGCGTATTTAAATCTTTGTGATATATTTTTGTAGTATATGTATTTAAGTAAAAATAAAAAAAAAAAATGAAAATTGCTTTAAAATAAGAATCATAAAAAAAATTGTTTGTGAAATGAGTTTTATTTTGAGTGATAGTAAAAATTAGTTAATACTAACGATATAATATTAGGGTTTGCAATCCCATGTTAAACTTTCTATCCCGGGATTGGTCCCGGGATTAGGCTTGGACTATTTATTAAAATTATTTACACATTAGCATAGTTGAAACCGCGTAATAAAACTGAAAATATAATTAAAAATTGGTTTGATATTAATTTTATTGTGTGTGTGTGAGTGAAACAATTAAAAAACTTAATTAATCATAAAAACAAATAAAAATAGCACATAATGAAATTAAAAAAAACGTTTCTTCATTTCTTGTGTTTCTGTAAATAAACTTTTAAGAAACACAGCTCGTCCAACGTTTCATCGTTCAAACAGCTTCGTATTTTTGTTACAAATTGTGCTGCCGAAGAAAATGCTCTTTCAGACCATACACTAGCAGGCTTTTATCGTCATTAAATAAGATTAGGTTTTTTCCACGTCTCCTTCCTTTTTTTTTTTTTTAAAGACATTTTTCCCTTTGAATTTTTGACGACAGTGTCTCAAATCTAATAGACTGCATCAGTGCGTAACTTTAGCTAGTTTTTCTGCTACACTCAAAGGTTTTTGTGTAAAAATTGATCCAGTTATTGAATTAGAATGTGAATCAATTTCAAGTGTTACCTTGTTCGAAAAAGAAGATCCAGTTGCACGAGTTGTTAGTAATGCAATGGGATTTGAAGTGTGTCTCAAGTCTTTCAAGAAGATCCACTATTAATTAACGGCATTTAATTGAAGAAGGGACTGTGACAAAATTTATTATAGAAATGTTACTTATATTATTGTGTAAGTATTGCAGTGAGCCACTTAGATCTGCGCGACGTTCTCCCATACGAGAAATGAGAGCTGCATATATTTTTTTACTTATAGCACTGTTTGCATCTTTAAGCTTCTTTAGCACAAAATGTATGGCTATGTCTGATGTAAACAGATTGGTATTTAGACGGCAGAATGCTTCAACAGTCGTTTCTATAAGTTGCTTATTATAATTGCACAAAAAAAATTCTACGTGCATATTTCAAAAACAAAACATAAATTTTCTAAGAATTAAATTCTAGAAAATTTTGATGAGAAAAATTTTTTAAATATAATTCAAACAAAAATTAAATCCCGGGATTAGTTATTTCAATCCTGGGATTTCGGGATCCCGGGGCTGAAAACTCTATATAATATTAAATGTTCTATTAGAAAAGTATAATAATTTGATCTAAGTAATATTATAACGTATTCCAAAATCATTACACCGTAATTAATATAGTTCTTAGAAATTATAGTGGTAATATATATATATATATATAATATACACAAGAAGTTAAAGTCTGACTAAAAGTTAAGCTACTAGCAGTAGTTTAGCTAGTTTATATTTACATTTTTATGAAAAGCAATACATCAATAATAAATTTTTTTATTTATGTAGATGTATTGAGAGGGTCTAACAATATTTGGTGAAAATAGTGAATATATACCTGATATTAATTTCTATTCTTATTAGTTAAATCTTATAAAACAAACAACAAAAACTTATCATAAATTGCTATGATATAATTTTGCATATTATGCATTACACTATTAGCATTTCCTTCTGAATTGCTACATCTATATATTGTGTATTAATTTACAATTATATTAATTCAATACATTAATGATAATATATATATATTTGTGTATGTGTGTTTTTGTGGGGAATAAGGTATGGAGGAGCTTAAATCTTATTTAGTGCGCGGAATATTATATTTATTAATATTTTTGATATTATTTATCATATGTCCTTATAACAAATTTTTCATATTTAGAAATTATTAATTATTGTTAAAATATACAAAGTAAGTGTAATATTTTCTTTTCAAGCTTTCTTACGAAGACATTTAAGAAAACTGCTACTTTTATCTTTGCACACCTCTTTAAAATATGTTTGTTTCTTTTAAATACATAGAGAGAAAAAATAAATTTAAATTCTATTTAATACAAAAGACTTGAAAAACGAATTAAAGGCGATAAATATAACATTTTCAGGGACTACGTTAATTTTCACAATAGAATATTCTGATGCATATCCCCCCCCCCTTTTACACTAATAAAACGAAGCCATTAATTCCAGCGTCGAAGCAAATCGATAAGAAATTTGCATTACTTCTTGAGAATTTATTTCGAAATGCTTGTTATCTAAACTTTTTATTCAGTTAGAAAACATTCATTAAAGCTTATTCCTTTAATAATTGTTTTTTTTTAAATAAATGCCAACATATTCTGGATTATGGGAAGGAAGTTTTAAAAAAATATTCAAGGTACTTATGATAAATTGTGGCGTATTAAATAGAACATATTTTATCTCAATTGAGATAAACATATCAAGAAAGAAAATTTAAAGTATTTAAAAAGAAATAAAATTTATGCACTAGTTAAAATATTGCAGTTTCAGCAATTTGTTTTTCATCGTAAGGTCTCAAATTATCAGCTAGCACAGCAATTTTATTATCTATGAAGTGAATTATTTACATATCAGATTAAGCTTACATAATGAATTTGATATAAGTATCTATTTAGTAAAGCATCAACAAATTTAAAGAAACTGATTCAACTGCTGTGGCAACAAAACAGAAACAAAGGATTTACATAATGTCAGTATAGAAATGTTGCATAATAGACAGATATGATAATTGTCTCCTAGCAGATCATAACATACAAAATTTGTTAAAATAAACTCAATTTTCTGTTTTAATACTTCATAAATGTTTACATTTTATAGTACTTAAAAGAATATATACTGTAAAAATTTGAAGAATAAAACAAAATATGGTACTGTCGTATTATCGCAATCTATTGGCAACCTTATATGCACGAAACCTGGTTCCCAATTCAGCGCATATGACACATAGAAATCATGGTTGCCAATTTGGCGAGTTATTAATAGAGTTGGCGATTGTTACGATAATACGTAAGTACCCAAAGCATTTTTTAAGTTTACTTAAATTGAAAGTATTTTTATTTGTATCTTGATCCAAGTCCTTTTTCTGTTTTACTGGGGAAACTTGGGTAACCTCCCAGACTGCTTATGTCAGTACTTAAATTACTTTTTTGTATTTTTCAGTTAAATAATAATTTACTTAATTTAATTTTTCTAAACTAGTTACGAACTCAGTTTTGAAACAATTTTTTATAAAAAAAGAATAATCCGAATTCCTACAGATATAAAGGAAAATCATGATATTGAAATTTCGGTAGTTACGCATTATTCCCTTTACGAAAAGACGCTGTCGAATTCCATGATATGGAGCCAATAGAGGAAAATTAAGCTTGTTCGCTCTCCTAATTTGGCGACGTTTTTTTTTTTTTTTTTGATTTTATGAAATTGATCGATGGCATAACACGTTAGTACTTTAATTTACTTTAAAAAACTGGAAATGATTTTATCACTTAAAATATTTCGTTTATGATAATTGATAATTGGGGGGGGGGAGGTACAACTGTTCAGACTCATTGCTCAAATTGTAAAACTGCCATTTACATGTATTATGTTGTTCTATTTTTGTCCCAATATATTGCACGCAGGAAAAAAAATAAAAAATTTCAAATCTTCATCTTCACATGGTCATGTATTCATATACAGGGTGGTCCCAAATTCATGGTACAACTTTAAGGATAGACACAGGACATTGTAACAATAAATTATTGTACAGGAATGTATGGGCGCAAGTGACGCGGTGAGGCACAGACACAAAAAAATAAGAGACGAAAGGAAAGACGAAGTGTTTATTGAAAGCGTCGATGACAAGAGTAATGCTTACAATAACTGTTCATAACTGTTTAGCACATGAGCTATGAAGTCCAGCTGCTGCGCACATTGTGTACCACCCATTGCAGTCGAGACGATAGTCTGATGAATTCAAAGCTTGTACTCGCTGAAAATGGAAGAGGTGTAAGCGATTTTCGCTTAGCACTGTACAAACCATCTGAAGACTCACATTTACGCTCTTGTACTTGATTCGGGTCTATCAGCCACAATGTTCAAGATGCTTTCTTTCAGGTTTAGACTGCGTACAGCATTTCGTCGACCAGTATCATGTCTGATGACATGGAACGAACGTGTTTTACAAAGTCGACGATGTAACCGCTGAAAAATTCTGTGATCCGGCATTCGTCAATCAGGAAACTGCACGGGATACATTCGTAGCGCAGCTCTGCCGTTACCATTTGCACGACCGTACGTGAAAGGCATGTCTGCATTTTCGGCATACGTAAGGTTTCCCATCGTAGACGTCAGCACAATTGCGAATCGCGCTTTCCCCTACTCATATGCATAATGTTAAATGGCGGCTAGACATTTACTGCCCCCTACCGGCAATGCAACCAACCGATATAACTCCATTTCTCTTTTTTACTTCCCCTGTTTGTACCCCACCGCGTTACTTGCGTCCATACATTTCTATGCAATAAATTATTGTTACAATGTCCTGTATCTATCCTTAAAGTTTGTACCATGAATTCGGGACCACCCTGTATAGTTATGTATATGGTCAATCAATCCTTGCATATATTCTGTTCTCAACTGTGCTTGGTTGGATCGCAAATAATACAAAAGCTCTCCTTCAGATTTCAGATATGCATTTATAATGTAATGTGTTAATCTTTGAGCTTGAAGTAGTTGATTGAACTGAAAATTGAGCCTTCTTGATAATTTATAACCATAATGTTGAACAGGACTTCGTGCCTTTTTATTACTGTTCTCGTGTGTGAAATAAATAAATAAATTTATTACATCACGAAAAACTTTTTTATATATAGAGAGAAAATGTTACTGAAAATACCTAATTAACATAACATATACGATATTAAATGCAGTGTTTAAAAGATTTTCATAACTATAAAATATTTTCATTTTTAGATGGGTGGCAAAAACGCAGCAATAGTGTTTCATGATGCAGACTTCGAAAACTGCATTCCATCCCTGATTAGGTGAGAAATGATAGTCCCCTTTTTGTAGAATTTTGTGTTTTATGTATTCTCTATTCTAATTATGAATATTTTCTCATTTTTATAGAGGAAGTTTTATCAACCAAGGACAAGTCTGCTTAAGTACAAGTAGAATCTATGTGGAAAAAAAGATATTCTCTACTTTTGCTGAGAAATTTGTGTCTGAAGCCAAGTAAGGTCTTAAAAAATTTATTTGACATTAAATTAAAAATACACTCAAGTTTTGTATTATCATACATGTGTATGTGTGTGTGTGTTTGTTTTGAAGAATACTTAAATTCATCAATTATTTTATGTGCTATTAATTAAAAATGTAAAACTATTTCCTTTCAAAGTTATCTGATCCTTCCTTTTCAGATCATAGATGGCTATACTAGATAATTCAGAGAAATAGTATTATATACAGTCGACTCTCGCTAATTCAAACCTTCGATAATACGAACTTCTCGCTAATTCGAAGTATATGCTAAATCCCTTGAAAACTCTTGATATTTCGAACTAAAACAATACGTTTTGGTACATTTAATATTTCAAAATAAAATCTGTGGCTAGCCAGACTACAACACGCGATAATTCGAAATTTTATATTGCTTTCGACGATTCGAACATTCCCTATCATTTTAGAGTCTTGTAGTAAACAGGTTGGAGCTTACATGTTTTGTGTTGTATTGTTTCTGCGTGTCTTCCCTGTTACGTAGCCCTTTTGATAACCATCTGTCTGCCATCTCTTCTTTGTGTTTCCCGGTTCCTCAAACAAAATGACAATTTTATTGCTTCCCTTCTTCAAGTGGACAGTAGACCATCCGCACTTGTTGTCAGCCATCCATATCTTTCATTTAACACGTGGCCTTACTACAGATGTGTTCAGAAAGGATGGACCATTATTGTGAAGAAGAGATGCGTAGGATTGTGTATTTTGCGTCGGAATGGCATGACGATTTATAGCTCATTTAAGTGACTTACAGCATGTTTCACCAAATAGGGCATGGGCTGGGCTGGACCTGGCCTTGAAGAACAAATGGTGTTGGGGACAGTGTCTGAGGGAACCGTTAACAGATTACAGATTTTTTCGTCAAAAAAGATAAATGATGTACAATATGTATTCCTTTAGTAATTGTTTTTAATACATAAATGTATTATTTTAATACAGGATTTTTAACTTCTGTATATAATATTTATACTTTCTCTTTGGGTATTTTGAGAGTTTTTTCCTACCCTTCTTGATATTTCAAAGTTTTTCATTGGCCCTCCAACTTCGAATTATCGAGAGTCGACTGCATATATATATATATATATGTGTGTGTGTGTGTGTGTGTGTGTGTGTATTCGGCGACAGTTTTAGAAATCATAATAGGTCTCCGTTTTAGTCCGAAAACTCTTTTGGTATCTTCAATTGTTATGTTTCTTGGAATCCAAATTCTTTCTTTTTTGGCCTTGAAGGTAGTACAACTTTCTCACTTATTATTTTATTTTTTTATACTATCATCAACATCATTACTGTCTAACTATTATACCGTCATCAACTTCATGTGATTCTTATATACAAATGATATAATTCTTAATATCAGTCCTGCTCTTTGTTGTACGTCGCAGTTCGTAATCTGTTAAAGTTCTCAAACTTGTGGAATCATTTTACAAACTCTGACATGTTTACAGTTTTTGCTGTTTACTTTATTTAGTTAGTTTTCACTTGTTTAGGATGTATTTTTTTTCTTTTCTATTTGACATTTATGGGGAATTCCATTAATTGAAAAGCAGATGCAAAGAGGAGGGGTTGCATACCACTAAGCTAATATAATCCCTCTATTTAATCCTGAAACTGATTTTGTAATTGGATAAAAAAACCTGGGCATCCATTTTCGCGTTTAAGTATTTCTTTTGAGCGTTTGAATAATTTGAATAGCAGCATTTTTCTTATTATAATTAAATATTTCTGATGGTTTGAAATTTTAAAAAATATATCACTCTCTCTCTCTTTTCTCTGCTTTTTAATATCTAACTCCTGTCATTGCCATTGTTTCAGGAAAATCAAGATGGGGGATCCATTAGCAGAAGGAACATGGTTGGGACCTGTGTGCAGTAAGCCCCACTACGAAAAAATTAAAGAATATTTGAAAATTGCAAAGGACGAGGGAGCAACATTTTTGTGCGGCTCAGAAAATTTAAATCTTCCAGAAGACTCCCAAAAGGTACATTTAAATAACATGGTCAAAAGATTGAAAACGAATGCAAAAGCTGCCTGTCAGCTGTTTTCTTAGTATAAATAACACAATTCAATATGAGAATCAAACTTTTTTATACTTAGTTCAGGTCTGTTAATGATTGACATACAAGGCCGTTTTTAACTTCAACGGCGCCCTAGGCGTTTCAAATCATTACCCCCCCCCTTATTTCCAGAACATTCCCTTCCTTCAGTTCTTACCTTGTCAGGGGTTTGGTTCGGGGGGGGGGGAGGCTTTTGGTTCTTTTTTATAATTTAATTTTATTTTATAATTTAATGATTATGAAATAATATTATGTACAAGTTTGTAGATTTGATTCATTTTGAATTTTTGTTATCGAAAATACATACTTAAAACTAACTTTAAGTGTCTTAATAGGGTTATTTTATCGGACCTGTTGTCCTCACTAATCTTCCTGATGATTCTCGATGCATGCAAGAAGAAATATTCGGACCAGTGACTTGTTTAACTCCCTTCGAAGATGTTAAAGATGTCATCGAGAGAGCGAACAAGGTTAATTATGGATTGAGTGCAACAATCTGGTCAACTGACCTCCAAAAAATTCATTCAATCGCACCGAAGTTGGAGGTAAGAATTATTTGCGTTATATTTTTTAAATTGTGGTTTCCAAAAGATTTTCCAATTTGCATTTTAAAGTTCTATGTTTAATTCCATACATTATTCCAATTTAAAAAAGACATTGTCATTATTATAACAATTAGACTCCGCTATCCTATAAAAAAAGCATTATATTTTATTATATTCCTCTGTCTGTATCAATGCATTTTTATAAGGTATCCAACTACTCTAAAATTGTAATTTCACCAAAAATTGACAACTTTTTTTTTATGATTTTATTTTACAGGCCATTTTATTAGCCTTATAAAAATGCCAAGTTTATTATTTTCCGTTCACTAGAACAAAAACTAAAAGTGTTTTAGTAAAAGCAGATGCCATTACTTTAAGCAAGATGTCATACTTTAAAACGCTCGAAATGTGTGTGTTTTTTAAATGCTCAGACGGAGATAGTGAATGTATAAAAAGTTTTGAAAATAATTAACTGGGAAATTTTTTGGGTATGTTCTGTATAGCAGTAGAAATCTTTTATCCTTCAGATTTATCAATCACTGTTTTATTTCAAAATTTGCAGTCCCTTATGTTAATATAATCACTGTTTTTTTTAAGCAATTTCATATAATAACTAAGATAAAGTGCTCTAGTTTATGTAAAAATTAAAATATCTCTTATCGTGAAGGTCGTTTCAAAAATGAATAACATAGCAACACATCAGAATTGAAAATTTGTTTATTAACTTTTTTACAGAATGGGCCCCGTTTATATTATTTTTTGTAAGTTTTGACTAATATTTTCCCATTTTAGTTGCAATAATTTCTTTTTATCTTCTTAATTTCAGCATATTTTTCTTAAAATGTACTAAACAAATCTAAAAAAAAATTCCCATATCATCTCCATTTTTTTTTTAAAGAAAGTTGTCGCAAGTAGTCGGATACCTTAAGTCATATTTGGTTTTCTATACTGTAATGTTGGTGGATTTATCATTTTGCATATTAAATGGAAAAAAAAAACATGTTACATCTTTGACGTAATGGTCAAGGTATGCGGATGAATGAACGAATGTTCATTGATGTCGCACTATAAAGCAACGCGAGGGCTATTGGCGACGGATTTAGTAATTTTGAGTCATGGTCAAGTGATGGGACGACACCTGAGCTGGGCTGGCACCAGCTCAGGTGCCTACAGCACATCAACGGGAGATCTTCAAGTATCGGCAGATTTAACGTGCATCAGCCCCTCTTGGTCTGCATGGTGGTTCTTCAGTGGCACAAGGGCTCGAATTCATGACATACAGGCCACGAGTGCATGACCATGACTATTGTGGCACCATGCGGATGAAAGTACGCAAGAATTGCCGTTAGAGGTGTAATTTAATTGGTTGTCGGCATACTATTGATCTTCATGTGGTGAATTGATTCTCGGAATCTAGGACATCGTATACAGATGCTTTGTACTCTAGTTGGGCGATGAACTAACTTCTGTGTCATGTGCAATCATCAGTTTGATTTTAACTCAGAAACAACTGTGCAGAGATTGATAACATCACTAATGTTCGTGCTTGCGATAATTCGAAAAAACAGTCTCGACTACCTGTCTAAGGCCCTTATAAGACCGGTTTAACTCGTGGCAACTTTGTGCCAATCAACGCGTTTTCTGTTACCACATCTCTAAGGTAAATAATGGAAAAAATTCCTTTTTCATACGTGGAAACGAAGTTGACTGGAAAAGAAGTGCCCGACTCATCGATACAATGATCGAGAACGAAGTAGCAATAAAAAGCTTTCTGCATTTTCCATACACAAGCAGCCGCTTGTGAAGAGCGAAACTTCCACATTATCCCTTTAGTTGAGTCAGCTAGTTAGGAGAAAAACGAGGTTTTCGAGAGATTGAGGAAGTGCCATTAGACTACATGTAAAGGGATCCAGACGATTTCCAATCAAAACTAGCCACGGACTGTGTCTGCTTCTTTTGTAAAGTACAGTTCAAGTTGACTCGTATGAAAGGGCCCTCTATCCCGGAGATTCCCAAACTTTTTTGTCTCATAGACCCCTTGCCATGTTTTTTGGTTTGGGTTTGGGACCTCTGCTTAATGTCTTTTTGATAGCTACTTACTTTAAATGAATTAAATTTATAACTGCAAGGAAGTATAGTGTTTAAAACTCAAGAAGCAAATGTAAATTAATTAAATTATAATATAATTAAAATTTAATTATTACATAAAATAACTAAACAACAAACAAATGCTTTTACTCGGAGGAATGAATCTGGGTACTATAATAACCAATTTTCAACATTTGGTATCAAGCCTGAATGGTTTAATCTTAAATCTCCTGTATTAGTTTTTCATTCTTTATTTATTTTTTTGGAGATTTATAACCGCGCTGAAACCCTTTTTCACTAGAAAAGAAACTAAAAATTTTCCCACGATATTCCATAATTTTGAATAAATAACAGGTATAATCTTTCGAAGCCAAAATTGCTGACATCAGTTCCTAAAAATAACCTTAAGATCTACGTCAGTGCCTATTCCGATCAGTTCCTCTTGTAACAAGACTTTTTTCAATGTGACCATATGAATTGATTGCCTACTGTGGTATTACCATTGTCAAAACATTCTCAAACGTAGTTTAAAAATCTGAAGAAAATGCATTTAAATGTTGAACGTAGATTAAAACGTCCTGAGAGATTGTCTGTGAGAAATTGAGAACATTTGCATGAGTGAGTGAGTGAATATAAACGTCGCACTGTTCAGCTACACGGAGAAAATTTGCGACCTCCAATATTATGCTTCATTAGCTTAATTCTTAAAAGAAAAAGAAAAAAAACCCCTGAAATGGTCCTTATTTTCATAAAGTTTACGCTGACATCTTGTAAGTGCAAATTAACTTCATTAAATTTAGTAAATCAATCTATTAAATAGGTAAAATTTGGTTTCCACTTGATTAAATTTTCTTTTAAAATTAAAGTAATAATCTAGTTTAATGAAAGCAGCTATCACGCGTAGACCCCTATTTACACCTCATGAACCCCCAAATTATTTTCCTCTGACGTGGACCTCTTATTGATCGTCATAGACCCCTGGGGGGTTAATATAGATCACTTTGTGGGAATTACTGCCATAACCGATAAGTACCAAAGTTCAAAAAAGGTCTGAACGACCAGTTAAAAGCACCAGTGTGGTAAAAACAATAAGAAAACGAACAAATTCCTATAACCTGCTAAGGTGAATTCGTAAAAACACTAACAAACTTGCTAAACATTTCCTTTCGAACATTTTGCCATTCATAATGTTAGTGAATAATGTAATGGAAACTGTTAATATCTATCACTTTTCAGGCACACTTTTCGAATTTTGATTTGTGTGTGTGTACTCTTTTACCTATAAAAAATAATAAAAGTATAAAATTTAAATTTTTCAATTTCTACTATTAGCTCACTCTCTTCCTGTATATATATATATTTATATATCTTGTTCAAATCTTCAATCGTTAATAAAATACTTTCTATTCATCCAATCAAGTTCAAATTAATTTTTTTAACTTGTAGTGGATAACACTTGATGTTAATGCAGTTTTTTTCTAATAGTAATCCACTAATTACCAGTTTTCAACGCCAACTTAGATTCGTCTCCATTGTTGTAACATTGTAACTGTTAAAACAATGACAAAAGTTGGCATCGAAAACCGGTTTTTCAGCAAAACTAACGAAACTGGATGTGCATTGTTACAACAATGCAGACAAATCATGCTCTTTTTTCAGTTCTTACTATTAGTTCACTCTCTCCCTATTTATATATATATATATATCTGTTATGGATCTATACGCGACCTTCAACTAACAAGTTCTTTTGGGTATTCTTTTGGGCCAGCAAATTTTAACCAATCTTCTCCTAAAAGAAGTAAACGTGATATGCAAATTAAGCTTATTATATATATTCCTTCTTCGTGGGTTTAAGAGTTAGTGAATTGTGAGTAAATTAGAAGTGAAGTGAATTGGCAGTGAACATAATAGGTAAACAAAAAGTAAGAAAGTCAGAAGTTTAGCTAACAAGAGGTGATAAGATAGTTACAAGGTGAAGCTTACCAGAATTGGTTTAAGTCCTTGTAAAAGATTATAACCAAGAAGTGTTAGAATCTAGATGGATTGAGTAGAAGACTGCATAAGTTCAGGTACTGTCATCTTATATTAAGTTGATGTTTAGAGTGTTAAAGTAGTAGTGAGAACAAATACATAAGCTCTGTGTAAAGTAATATTAAGGAGAAGAGCCGCAGTATTGAACATATTCTCCCCAAACGCGAATCCCGTCTCTTCTCTCTATTGCGTAACTGAAATATCCTATTTAAAGTGTTATTTGTGTTTGAGTTGATTATAGTGATAAATAAAATAATTAGAATTTTTCATGTCGAGTGATCCTTTAATTCCTTCCACACTTTTAGCTGGGTCACAGGGTAGAAGGGATTTAAACTCGTTTCATATCTTGTTCAAATTTTCAGTCGTTAATAAAATACTTTCTATTCATCCATTCAAAGTAGGAATTAAATTAAATTTTTTATATTACTTGTTTATATTTAAAGTAACAATATTTAAAAATTTATTTTAGGTTGGGACAGTTTGGTGCAATTGTTGGTTAGTAAGGAACCTACACATGCCATTTGGTGGAGAAAAGAGATCTGGTTTGGGACGTGAAGGAACAGAGGATTCCAGAGAATTTTACACGCATAAAAAAACCATCTGTATCAAATATAAGCTTAAAAATGATAGTTTCTTTTAAAATAATATTTCTATGAAGGGTTTCTTGTACTCTTGCTTGATGGGTAATCATAGATATTCTTGGTAGAATTTTATTAGCATTCTTGAAGGGAACTATAACGATTTTAATCAGAAATCTAAGCAAAACTGATGCTATAATTTTATTTTTTTGTCGTTGTAACTCATTTCGATAGCCGTAGCAATTCTATAACTTTATTCTATATTTTACTCGATAATTTAGCACTTCTTTTTTGTGCTTCTGGATTTAAAAATTCCGATTATGTGAAGATGTATATTTCAGAAATATTTTATTTCATTTTTTCTGCTGTAATGTATAAATTCTTATCAATCATATGTTTACAATACTATGGTAACCTAATTAGGTAACTTTTAAAAAAAATCATGTATAGTTTTGAAATAATATCCATTACTTTTTTCAATTCATTCAAAATTTCTGTTTGTCTACTCCTCTGTTGGATATAAGCATCCAATGAACACGGACAATACATTTGTGAACCGTTGTCAGATGACGATGTTAGAATTTAAGCTGGCATCCAACTCTACAGCTAAATGAGCGTATTTATCACGAGTCATTTATTTTTTTCAATTGTTTGAATACGTTGCTTATTTTTGCTCTTTTCTTTCTTATTTGTAAATGTATTTATTTGTTTAAAGCAATTCAATAAAAATTTATTATTTATTTCTTTTTATTTTGTTTACTCATTCAATTATATGCTTCCATTATTCCAGCACAATCACATTTTTAAGAGTAAAATTAATTTCCAATGTAAAGGGCAAAATTTGGGTATTTAACCTCTTGTGCACCAGACTGTACTTTCTAATATCTTCAGAAATCTGAGATTTCTAAGGATATCGTTAGGAGGAACATTTCAATTTTCATTTTGGCGCTGACTAAGGCACACGATCGTTCGTGTTTCGTTTCGCTTTCTAACGTTCGTATAACTATTTCTGTTGTTTACTTTTAATTTTTCGTGCGAATATGGCATCGTCGTAAGATTTCAACGGAAGTGATACTGAATGAGAATATTTGCTTGGCACCGCTGAATACGACAGTGACTTTGATGCGGATTTATCTATTTGGGACAAAAGAAGATGAAGAAATGGAACAAAAATGACATCTTTTTCTCTTATGAAACGCATGGGGAAAAGTTTTTTGTTCCAAGAAACATTTCGAGCAAATTCACAAAGATTTGTAATTTTAATTCTATTTTTCCAAATGTTTGTAACCCAGACATTTTGTAACTTAACTTTTGTAATTTTACACAATCCCAATGAACGAAAATGTATCCTATAATGTTTTGTGGCCTAGTTACACTGGTTGTACACTTAAATATTAAATAAACCATGCATCCACATGAGGTTACAATGGGGAATTTTGTCCCATATATAGTATGTGCATCCAATAGTGGTTATATGGTACGCAAGAGATTAAGGACAGAATGTGAACAGTGTAGTCTGCAAAAGGAGAAGAACTCAATAAAATATAGTCAAAAGTGTGTTAAGAAATTTTACCCAGTTGTTAAGATGTAACTCTGTTTGAACATGTAAACTGCAATTTCGAATTCAAAAGTTGATTTTCCGCCATGTTAATTAAAAATGACGTGATCAACAACTAAATTGGGATCTCGTATCACGATTTTGAACACAACATATTTAATTATTCTATGCAAAAAAAAAAATTAACCATTAAGAAATTATGTTATTAAAGAAATAATATTCAATCGCGAATCAAACACTGAAAATAAAATTTTTTCTTTGATATTATATACTTTTAAAATTAAATTCATTATTGCTGAAATCATGCAAGAATTGTAATAGAAATAAAATTGTAAAATGATTAGCTGATGCGTTGATTAATTTTTTGATAGCTAAACAACAACTTTCTTGATGGCTTATAAGAATAAGGATTAATTAAAAATTAATTTTTAAGCAAGGTTTAATTAGTGAGTAAGGAAAGGACTTTTTTAGTAACACCACACTATATTTGCACATAGACTAAGGACAGCAAATTTCGTAATTTTGACCAGAGGTCAAGTAACGAGGACAACACTTGAGCTAGTATTTAAATTTACTTCTACATCACGCAACAGAGAGAAAATTTTCTGAATTGCTGCCGCAAAAAGACAACCCTATATATGCGATAGTTGCAATCGGACTTGAACCTGCAACCCGATAAAGAAATTCTTAATCTTAACACTAAGCAACATTGCTCCCACCAAAATTGCAATTATATAAAAATAGGTCTGAATATTATTTTAAATTATAAACGTGTCTAATTATAAATAATGTTACCTTGAAAAGTTGATGTAGGTTAGACACATATGATTTTTTTTAAAATTTAAATTTCGAAAATTTATATAATAACTCTCCAAGCGCTTAACTCCTTTTGATATTTCGTGCAGTATTTTGTATAATTTTTAAAATTCTGTTTCGAATAGCTATTCTTTGCACTTTTCAGTAAATTATACGGTTCAATGGATGAAATATTGATTAAGAATATAAATACACACATTGCCATATTACAAAAGAAATATTCACAAAGAAGTGCTGTTCATGCATAATAAAAAAAAAGGTTCGTTGTAAAAGTGGTAAAATGCATAAGTAAAAGTATCAACGACGAGGAAATAATTTAAAATATGTCTAATATTTTCATTTAATCTTTACATATTAAATGTACCAATAGCTTCTGTTATGTTTTACCACTAATGCTCCTCATCAATTGCTTGTGGCGACATCTATTGTAAGTTTTTCAATTGTTAATTTAAACAAAACGTTTTTTTTTTAAATAAAAAAAAGAACTCTAAAGACATCAGTGAATTTAAAAGAATATAATTGCAAATTTTCAAATAAAAAGTGATTAATAAAACCTTTAAAAACTAAAAATGAATGCAATCAATGCATGCCAAAAACGATATTTTTAAAGGTTTAAATAAATATATTTATAACAAAATGAAAAAAAAAAAATGCATGGGAATGACATAATTATGAAGTTCTAAACTTCTATAACTTAAAAATATGGGGAGTACTACAGAAGAAATTATTCAGAAAGCTTGAAATACAATGCAATTCATGCGAAGCCAAAGTGAGCAATAATAAAAAGATTAGGAATGAAAAGGGAGAAATTTCGAATACTTATGAAGATCCATTCGCGAGAAGTTGTATAATTTTATTCCATTTAAACTAATTTTCTGAAAATAAACAAAACTTATACTACAAGTTTTAAAAATTAAAAAAATTTTTGTCCAGAATTTTCATAAAGCTAAGTGATTTAGATTAGAGTTTGTTTAAGTGTTTTCAAGAATAAATTTTATTTTTCCCTATCACGTCAAAATATTTTACAGCTGTGAAAATCTTTTCCTGAAATCATATTAAAAAATATAATTACAAAAAAAAAAAAATGTGCTGTATGAGTAATAAGCTATTGCACAGACGACCAAAACTACCTCAAATGAATAATGAATGGTTTTTTTAAACAAAAATTGGAAAAGAAATGTGTTTAATATTTTCTTTTTCGCTTCCAATGAACGCTCCATGTTTTTATTACATTACAGATGTAAAACTTTTTAAGCCATAGCAAAGAAACTCTCTCTCTCTAGTAATGATATTCATTTCTGTTTATCCTGATACGTATGCACCTTAGTGCAACATCTCAAGTTATTGTTTTGGTGAGGGAAAAAAAATATTTTTTTAAGCACGAAAACCCTACAATAGAAACAAGTATATTTGTATATAAAAGTTAAACTTTTTCCTTGAAAAATCAAAATCTCAGGAACAATCAAGTCAGTTCTTATTGGACATATATTTGTGGTTTGTCATTTAGTTTAAGACTTTCGGGCAAATAATCAGTTTACAATGATTATTTGTAAACTGAATAATCAGAATACAATGATAAATTTACTATCGTAAAAAGATAGTAGTAAAAATAAATCAGAACCTAGTCAAAAGCTTTAACAGATTCGTCCGCAAAAGTCTGAAGCAAAGAAATTACTCTACCTTTTTTCCCACCGGGCCGCATACTTGTGACAACTATTTCACGCGGGCCGCAGCTTGCAAATTAATAGAGGGGGGGGGGTGATGCTATAAGATCAAGGACATTTAAAATGCCGAAAATTGTTCCGAATTTTAAACTCATAATTTAGGATTTTATTTTAAAACTATACTAAATGTCAAACTCAGCTCACAAAAAATAGGTATTATGCATTTTTTACCCAGTTATGGGGTAATTTCGTTTTCATTTCATGAATGAACCCAAGTCCTCCCCCTCCCCCAAATGTTTTGTTGTAATTTTTCTGAAGAAAGCCAGTTTATCTCGTCTTGAAAGAGATTCTTAAGGAAAGGCGCCATTGAACGATTTGTACCTAGTGGTATAGTAACGAACAAAATTATATTTTTTAAATATAACATTTTTATACAAAGCAAGCAAGTTCTTGATCCATGTTTGTTTTTCTCTATGATCCCAATTGTCTCCAACAACTTACATTCTTTAGATATTTTTGGCTTAGAAGACACGAGTGTTAATTAAAAATTAGATTCACTCATAAAATTGTCCCTACTCCACTGTTATTATCACTGACCGTTACATTGACAAAAAGGAAAAAAAAAAAAACTTATCTCGCACTTCGTACCTGCACGACATCGATAGCAAAATTGATATATGTGATTGATAGAAGATCTCACTAGATTTTTAATGTACTGTTCTTAAATAATTTAATTTTTTAGGGGAACGGGCCATGACCGGGCTACTCAGAAGCCACATGAGGCTCGAAGGTTGAGTACCGCTGGGTAAAAGCAATCTCTTTTCAGTAGCTTTTTTTAAAAGTCTTTTAAGGAAGTGATAAAAATACGCAATTCATTCATCTGCTCTTCGTCCATGCGTAAACAAGGAAGCCATTCCAGTGACGCCTCTCAGAAAAAGGGGAAGATAGAATAACGAATGAAAAATAACTTCTGTCTTACTTCCAGTCTTTTTCTTCAGAAATTCAACACATGCGAGACATTCTTAAAGAGAGAGAGGGTCAGTTTTTTCTTCTTTAGTCTGCAAGTTTTATATTCAAATGCGTATAAATCGTACATTTCTGTTTTTCATACTAAAGTTACCTTAAATATAATAATCAGCGATTAATATTGCTTCTCTGTGTTATAGAATAAGTCACAGAATGATCAGTGATAGAATTAAGCGAAAATGAATGATGATCAAAATAGATTTTATCGTTCTGAACTAAAGCTGAAAATTATAGTTTTTCATAGACTCGATACAGTAGTAAAAAATAGCTCAAGTTGTATTTACCTACTATTGAATCTCTCTCTCATGTTTATTTTTATTAGCACACTTTATTCTGTTGTTTTAATCTGATGTTACCAGTAAATAATATTATACAGGTGTAGTTACACACAATGTACAATAGTATTTCAAAGTTATTTAAATAAACATGCAAACTTACTGCCAATAGTGAAAGAAATGATGTGATAGAAAACATATAATACTTTTGCGATAAATTCTGATTTACGGACAATCGTGACATTCGAAAAAACCAAGGTTTTCTCTACGTTCAAAGCCAGGACAGTCGTCTGATACGGAAATCACAAATTTTGCATTCTTTACACTTTTTTAAAATGTTCGTCTCTTTTGAATCCATCCAGCTAAAAAGCAATTGCTCATATTTATTTGATATTAATGATCGAGATAAAGTGGAAAGCGTATGAAAAAATTCTAAAAACTGTTCAATTCCTGAAAGAATTTGAAGTTATATATATTTATAAATCAGAACAATTGCTGTAAATTCAGAAGTAGAGAGAATTTTCAAAAATAATTATAAATGTTCAGAGCGAAAACTTACAAACATATATATAATATCAAATACGATTATAAATTTAATCGATCAAACTTTAAAAGAGTGTACTTTTTCGCAGGGGAAATATAAACAAGGATAAATTGGACAACTGATGAAGCACGGAAAATAACCAGGGTCGGATTTCCCACAGGGCCAACCTAGGGGTACAAATCAGGAAAAAAAAACTAACCAAATATTCAGAACTACGTTTGCCAATTTTATACAGCATTGTTTTGAAAGTAAATAAGTCGATGCTTAAGATAATGAAACAATTTAATTCCTTACTGATGGCTCAAAAATATCATTTAGGTTTACGGAGCGAAAAAAAAATCTAAGTACCGTACTCGTAACAACAATCAATAAGGCCAATATTAATCCCCCCCCCCTCCAGACATGAACCAGCATTTCTTCCATGTCTCTTAAAAGCTCCAGTAAAGTAATCTAATTTAGTATATCCATTATATTCTTATTTCAATATTAGCTAAAGAGGACGATGAACAATTGTTGCATGATTGTTAACTATATCGGATGTTAAATTATTTTAATCCAATCCACTGGTTGTAGGCATATGAATAGAAAAAAAAAGGAGGAAGTTAAGTTGGTTTAAAAAAAAAGAAATCTTATCACGGTATTTTATTTCTCACTTGAAATATCAAATTGTTTATGCTTTCAAAATCGAGAAATGCTTAGAAGACATAAAAAAAAAGTTATTTTTATTTCGATCTTTTAGCGGATACATTTTAGTTTTACAGACGATATTTTCCATATTTAGTAATCCGTATGGCTATTTCGCTGTAATCGTTTATTTCTGACAAGAATAAAAAAAATGTCTCGGGTTACATTCTTACAGCTAAAAGTCAGCTTTTATTTATTTCTAAGTGGATAAGAAAATTTATTTTAATAAAATCCGTTGAAAAAACTCAGGGGACAAAATTGATAACAGTATGCCTACACAATGATATGCTTTATCACAACGCAGCTCTTAATTCCAGAAAATTCGTTTAATCTGATTTAAAGCAAGGTGATAACAAAAACGGCTATTTTATGACACTTTTGGTACGGTAATATACATTGACAGGGACGCTTAAGGCATGGGCCCTTGCCCAGGGCCTCGTCTCGTTTTCGACCATGCCTTAGTAACGCCATGATTCGAATAATTTCAACGGTCAAATGTTCTTCCCTGTTGTATTCTCCGAAAAACTGGGAACATGTCAATTGACTACATGTGATGGCCATCGTCCATGTACAGGTCTAGGCCTACCACTATACACCATCATTACTTAATCAGTCAAAAAGCAGTTGTAAATCGAGCCGGTTCATGCGGTTGTAAGTCATGAACGTTTATTCGTTTCGGGTTATTGTTTGTACGAGTTTTTGGCAACGTGTGCTGTATACTGTCTACTTTTAAGGGTCATAGGTGGGATTTACATTTGTGTTAGGGCCCAGGGACTCAAGACGTCCCTGTATATTGATGATCCTTTACCTTATACCATCCTTGATGACCTTATTCATTCCACCGAAGGCACAGAAGCTAATGAAAAGAAAAATTTAAATCAATAATTGATTGTTTACCAACTTCACACTCTGAAGCAACAAGACTATTGGCGACAAACCTCATAATTTTGAATCAGGGTCACGGTTTCAAGGGGGGGGGGAAGCGTTTAGCAGAACATGTACACTTACAAAATCGATGTTTTACTTCAAACGAGATACCATTAAAGTTGAATACCTCATGAAATGAATGCAGTCAAACTCTTCATGGGTTGTTTCACGTACTTTAACCTGTCGAGTCTCAAAACCCTCCCTTTGGGGTGCCAGATCAGGTATCATCCTCTTTGCTTGACCGTGGTTCAAAAGTACGAGGTCCGACACCAGTAACAAAAATATAAATCAAAATTACTTGGTTTAAAATGAGATTTATGGCGACGGACCTTGAAATTTTTCTTGTCTGTTATTAATTCTGACAGCTAAGGGTGCTGTGAGCGTTATTAGACTTGACAGGTGAAGATGAGTCATGAGTGTAACATATCGTGTTAGTTTTGAATAGGACAGGAAATTCCTTTCTTATCTCATCCTAATCCACAAAACAGGAGATATTTTAAGAATATGATACATTTGATGGCAGACTACCTATCTGTGCAATATAAGTTGAGGAAGCTGTGAGAACATACCTCTCTACACAACAGGATGTAAAAGATGCAGTATTTTCTTCTCTGCATAAAATCGAAAAAGAAAACTTTCAAGTCAGGAATCAAAATGATTTTCAAACACTTATATTAGTCACTATTTTAAAATTTCTAATTAACTGGTGTGTAATAATTCATTAATAGTATTTTTAGCTGTTTAATAAAAAGTGAGTAATCACTAACTATGAATATTTTTTATGTAGTTACAAATAGAATTCCAAAAAGGTAAATGCAAAAAATTTGTACTTTGTTTGGATTCCGATGAAACGAATAACCCTGAATCAATGAACATAATGTTCGGTCCCGAAGAATTAATTAAATCAGAGTCTGACTGTATATTTAATAATGATAGCAAAAGTAGATCATAATCAGTATTATTCAATTTCAATAGTCATCAAATGTAGATATGTGGCTACAAAGCTATATATTCTGCATTAAAAAAAGGATGGGTGCAAATGCTAGCAGCACACATTCTATCACACTAGCAACACTGTTCAATTCAGTATCAATATGAATTCACCATCGTTCAAACTGAACAAAATTTTATAAATATATACACTTTTTAAATTTCTTTCATATACTATTTGTAATTCTTTTATTTACAATTCATATTTTCACAACTTGTATGAATTTTGATCAGTTTCTGCTATACATATGTATGTACAGACATATGGAAAAAAAAGTCAATTTACATCCAAATTATTTAAAACGGTCTCAGAGAAGGTGTACTCCCTCTGTTATAAATCAAAAGTTAAGTGAATAAATGAAAAATACAAATTTGATAATTATGTAAATATACAACTCACAATTCCTCTATGCTTAATGAGAAAGTGATATTTTTATTTGATATACTTTTTTCATGTGAAATGAACATGTTGAGAATGTCTAAATTATGCTGTACTTTGAACCAAACACCTTTAACATGGACCAATTAGGTTTCTTACTTGATCCTAGAATCCCAAATTTTAAATAGCATGAAAAACTCTGATGGATTATCTGTATTCTTAATTAATTTTTAAAAGATAATACATATGTATAAAAAGAAAAACTGATAATTATAAATATAAGCACATTTTTTAAGAATATATTATAGTTTGTTTCCTTCCTCATTTATTAAAGTTCACACTTGCATTTTGAAACTAACAAATAGTATAGCTTCTCTCATATTTAGGGTTACATTTATATCTCTTTAAAGCTATGCCTGATACATTGACTAATGTAATTAATGACTAGCAAAGAACTATAATAATTTTGCCATGTATACAACATAGCACATGAAAAGTTTTTATAAATGTGTATCAGTGAACTCTTCAATTCAAATCTTGTTGCAATGCTTGAAATTTTTTAATAAAATTTATTTGTCGAAACTATGATTCCTTTAGTACATATGGAAGGACAATAGTATATAAATCTCTCTCTCTGAATAGAATATGTAAACTACACTTAAAAACAATAGTATTAAACATAATAAATTTTTACATCACAAATTTAAATGTCCTTATATGAAAGAACTACCTTGCTATTTGGAAATTTTCAATTTTAAATCATGTTCATATTTTTCAAATTAAGAATATTCAACAAGACAAAAAATGCACAATGGTGTTTTATTAAATTCTATTCTAAAATACATTTCTTTGATAACATTAATCTGCACTAAAATGTAGTAAGGCACATATAGATTTAAAAACAGAAAAAATAATCAGCATGTGATATATTTTTTTTGTAATTTTGATCTTTTCTCTCCTATGTACATGCTCATACAGAAATAAATTATTTACAATATATAATTCTTTCATATATATCTTTTTCTCAATAATACAGTTACAAAAAACTTTTACAGAGATATATAAATGAAAAAAAAAAAGAAAAGTATAATTTCAATCCTGCCTATTGTTTAAATAATTTAAACTTTTGATCCTTGCATTTCAATGATTTCAAAATCATTGTACACAATACATGATTTTTACACACAGGTTTAAATCCTGAAGGAAAGAAACTAATTCCAACAGGAATTGTAACAATAGAGAATGAAATTATATTGATATAATAAAAATTAAGAAATACACACATTATACATTTCATCTTACATTTTGATAATGATTTTCAGCAGCATTAATTAAAAATATAACAGTTTTTTTAAAAATAATAATTGTGTAAAGGTCTTTTGTGTCTTAGGTATATATATATTAAAGTATAAGTACACATTAAAACATTTTCTAAAAAAATTGTAGCAGACATAACATATTTATATATGATTTAACCTGAGAAATCAATTAAAAACAAAGAAAAAAATTTTTCTAATACAATTAGCAATTTTTGAGATTTTATTTTTTCTAAAATATAATGCAGCTTTTTGTAAAATTCAGCTTTAAAGGGAAACTTTTTTTTTAATGAATTACCAATAACACACTAATTACTAATAATGGCAGGGTTCATTATATATATAAATTATATATGGCATACAAATTTCAGATTATGAAATTTAACAAACAGTACAATATGCACAGGAAACAAAATATTATGTTAAGTGTTTATGTAATAAATATTATCTGCTCCTGGTATCAAATAATTCTATTGCCAAATCTAGAGAACTAGAGTTATAGAAGGAGAAAAAAAAGGACATTGATTCTTATTGATAAATTCAATGACTATGCCACTGTATACCCCCACCAATTTTAGTACAATAGACATTCAAATATAAACATTAAAAACAAAAAATAGAGACCCATTACAGTAAAACATAGTAAAAACTACCTGAACCATACCATTGAAATCTTTAACTGTAAAATCTAAAAATAAACATCAGAACTGAAAAAAATTTTAAATTTAAGAAATGACTTATAGAATTGTGGTAAAAATGTGAACTCACATTTCTGAAAATTTTATAAAAATCTTGAGAAAACAGGGCTTATTTTCGGAAAAAGAAAATCATTTTCTGAAGATTCAAAATCAAAATAACAAAAATTTAATTCTATTCTTTAGTCTAAAGAAAATCAATATATTTTAAAAGACAAAGCATTAAAAATCCACTTCATGATATTCATGTTTATGTATATAAGTTATACACATGATATATGGCTAGGGAGGATAGTGACAGGGAAATTCAAATTGAGTTTTAAGTGGAAAGAAGCTTATTCTTGAAAATGGCATTTAGTTAAGATTTTACAATATTGTACTGTTACAGTTATGTTTTCTAAAAATAATCATTATTCTAAAGAATATTAACATTTTTAAAACTGTTAAGAATTTATAAGTATTCCTTATTTAAGAGAATTTATAATTATTATACAAATAAAAAAGCTCATTTGACAAAAGATATATTGCAAAAAACTCCTAATATATGTCACATTCAATCATTAGAAACTTGATAGAAAATTGATCAAAATATAAATAATTTTTTAAATTATCCCTAAAAATTAATTTAGGAACTCCATGTAATTACCTATAATCAGATAATACATATACTTATGATACAAATACTTTAATTCATCTCAGTGCACTAAATTTTTACTAATACATATTTTTTTTAAATTTTGATTATCAGTTTGGAGTTTTCTGAATACTTAAAAATGTGATAATTGTTTCATAGATTAAATAATTGTTTTATTACATAATTTTAATTTATAACAAAGCAATTTTCATACATGATAGCTTATATAATACATATTACAGTTCATTAAAAGTGGTAAATATGAAAGAGCAATTAACAAAATAAAGATATATATTTTTACTGATAACTGTAATAATTTAGATTGACCCTTGTAGTGGTCTAGAACATTTTGATAACTTTTTATAAAAGTAGTTTTCTTCGTTGCTTTTGTTATTAATAAAAGGGGAGTAAAATCAATGTCTACAGTAAACTTGGCAATCTGACCATGAAAAATGGAGGCAAAAAGCAAAGAGACAAAAAAGATACAAAACATACTTTTTTTAATGTGAATCTTAACATGATTCATTTTTATTACTTAATGTGAATTAAACAGTCAAAATTTTTGCATTTAAGTTAACAAAAAATCAGCATTTATATTAAAAATTCAACTAACAAGAATAAATTTTTTGAAAACGTCAAAATTTATGGCATTATTGTATTATAACAACTATGCAGGCACAACAAAGTCTAACATGTGATATGTGATGCTGACCAAAAGGGATTAAGAAAAAAATAAGATATGAAACATCAAAATTTAAAGAAACCATTGACCCATAAGCACGAAAAAACAACAACAACAACCCTACTTGTTATTATTGATACACACAAAACATATTTTTTTACTGATAACAAAATGCTATTTCTGAAAGCAGTTATGTTTTAAATATGAACAAAAATGCACTTTAATATGACAATTAAAATAGCTTGAAATTTGAAAAAGACATTAAGATGTTTTAAACTTCCATTACGCTCAAGAATTTTTGATTCCTATTCAAAAATTTACATACAACATATGAGTAGAATTTATGCATGATGATGCTTGATGCAAGAAACAATATAAAAAAAAAAATGGTATTGTTCAACTGGGAATGAAATTTTAATGCTCAGTATAAAACCTTTTCTCTCTAATAAAACTTGAGAAAAAAAATGTTTTGATCATCTAGTAATTATAATGGTTGACATTCAAAAATATAAAGGTACATAACACCATGTCATTAAATTATAAGGGTAAGTTGCATTATGAGAGAGAGAAACTGAATGTTCTTTGATAAAAAATATAACAAATAAGTAATTAGTAATACAAACTATAGTTATTTCCATACAAATTAAAACAGAACTATATACAAAATTATTTGTTTCATTGACTAATATCTTAAATGTAATTGTATAAAAACAATTAATGAAGAATAATTCTCATTGACTTGAAAATCTAGATTTATTTTAAAAAAAGTTATTAATTTGATTTCACTGCTTGAAAGGATTGCTTAGCAATAATTTATAACTAAAAAAAAAAAAATCTACTTACAAAATTTTTAAAAAAATCAAAGTATGTAAAATAATATTCACATGAATACAAAGAATACATACAGGTATTTCAAAGAGCTAAAAAAAAATGTTCAAATAAAAACCCTGTAATATAAGTATTATTTTCTCCAAACTTTAGCTGAATATAACACAGGAAAATTCAATTTTAGAAGAAACAAAGACATTCTAAACAAATATACTGAGAAGCACTCACATCTATAATGTTTTCATAGATTGTGCAAAATTGTTAAAACAAAAGATATTCAGTTAACCATTCAAGATATTATTAAAATAACTGAAAAGTAGTTTTCTATGAAAATAGTTCTTTTTCATTTTCATGACATCTTATTAAACTTTTAAAATTTCATTTTTTTCCTACAAATTTAATTGATCAATATCCTCAAAATTTAAAATAGAACAAAAAAAGAAAGCAAAAATTATGTACAATCCAATTCCATATAATATATATTTTCTTTTACTTGTACAAAAAAAAAAACATCTTATTTGTTCTTTTTGTGGGTTAAGGAATGAGTCTTATATTGCCTATAATTTTTAAAAACTCTATTGCAAATTTTGCAACAATAAGGATTTCTTAAATGTGTTTTTGTATGCTTTCTTAAACCAGAAGAGTTGCTGAATCTTTCATTGCATCGTTTACATTCATAAGCTAATTCTCCAGTATGTACTGAAAAGTGATTTCTAAGTGAATCTAATTTAACAAAACCTTTTCGACAAATGGAACAAAAATGCTTCAATCTACCACTTTTATGTGACGAAGGACGAGGTTCAGGTGGACAATCTTCAGCATGTTTCACAAGATGTATATCTAGTTTCTCAGGTACATCAAATTTTGCATCACACAAATTGCATTTATGACATTTATCCAGACTATTACAGGAATTTTCTTCAACCACATGAGAATTTCCTTCTTTTACAAGTGAGCTTCCTCTGGCATCAGGAAAATTTATGTCAGTCATATGAGAATTCTCTCCAGAAACAATATGAGAATTCTCTTCAGACATAATTTGAGAATTTTCTTCGAACACAATTTCAGAACTCTCTTCAGCCATAATATGTGAACTCTCTTCAGTGACAATATGAGAATTCTCCCCACACACAATATGAGAATTCTCTTCAGACACAATAAGAGAATTTTCTCCAGTAACATGAGAACTCTCTTCAGTCATATGAGAATTTCCTCCAGTTTCATTCCCATTTTCTTCAATTTTATGAATATTAAGATGAGACTTTAAAAGTGGTTTAGTTTTAAAGTACTTATTGCACATTATGCAAGCATACTTCTGTCGACTTTCATGACTTAATCGGTGTTTGACAAAACTTCCATATTTAAGAAAACTTTTGTCACATATTTCACATTTAAATGGAGGTTTAGGATGAGGTTCAACTAACTTTAAGCCATTTAGACAATCCCCTTCATTTCCATTTTCAGCTTCTTTTTCATGCAAAAGCATGTGTTTTCTGTGATTACCAGCATGTGTGAATGTTTTTCCACATTTGGTACAAACATGAGGCTGGTGTTCAGTTTGGGTTAAATGACGAATCTGTAATCTGCAAATCTTCAAAAAGGCATTATTGCAAGATTTACAGACACCTGGAAGTTTTCCAGTTTGAGTAAATTGCCGTACCTGTAAACTATTGACATGAAGAAAACCATTCTTACAAGCTTCGCAATAAGGTGATGCACCACTTGGGTTTCCATGTCTTCTAATTTGGAGAGTATAAATATCCTGTGCAGATTCATTCATTGTCAATTATGCAGAAACTGAAAATAAAAAAAAAGTTACACGTGTATTTTAAAGTCTGATTCATGTTTAAGTAACTTTTTCTCTATAAAAAATTAATACATTTTAATAAACCAAAAAAAAACATTCCAAATTTTTTTTAAATTTGAGATCTCAAATTTTAAATGATAAAATCTTAAGATATTTACATACTTTTCAGAAGATATTCAGAATTTTTAATGTTTTATTCATTCCTCCATTAGAAAATAAATAATTAAGTAAAATATTTTTATTTTAAAACAATTTTAGAAAAAACAGTTGAAATTGTACTAAACCAAGCTCTTCCTCCAGGATGTCTTTGGCAAATGCACGAAAGTCTGAACAAAACAAGAAGCACATTTTCAGATGGAAAAATGTTTTCATTTTCATGAAAATTTGCAACACAAATACTTTTTATATCATTTAAATGGAAATTTAATGCTGAATTGAAATAAAAAAATAATAAAATTTAATTGCTTTTAATAATTAAAAAGTTTTATTAAATGCAGTTTAAAAAAATAAATAAGTTTAAAGAAATTTACAATGTAACTGGAATGCAAAATCTAATTAACCAATCACAGTTTTTACTCTGGAAACCAATGAATTATGAATTTTAAAATATAGATTGAAATCTGAAGTACAATTTCATATTTAATTCAATTTGTTTGCAAGGAAATATAATTTTGTATGCAATCCAAACTGAAATCAACTGGATTATGTTTTGACAAGTTTTTGGAATGCTACCTTCAATTTAATTATAACATGGATTATAATAGTATTTATATTATGAACAATAACTAAAATATGAAAGCAAGTAAATGAAAAGATTTGATATCCACAAAATAATTACGATTGCTGTCTGTATGAAAATTGTATTTCATACAGTAAAATTACAAGGCAAGTAGATGAAAATATGACTACTTATAGAGAATAAGTAAAAAAACAAACTATATATTGGAAATAGAAAACTATAGCTGTTAATGATGGTAGGTCAAAAAAAAATTTGGCTAAAAAATAGATGAATGTTACCTGAAGCTACAACACATGATTTAAGAAAAATGGTATTTGCAAGTCCAGGAACAACAAGAAAGTGATCCAATTTAAGACTTAAAACTAAGATACTATCAGAAGAAAATTTGATGGGCGGAAGAACAAATTGACCGGACAGATGATCAATGGAAATGTATTTGATCTGATGAGAGTGAAATATTCTTATTTATTTATTAAAAAAATATGCACAACATGTAACAAAAAAGGAGTTACATGAAGATTGTAATGAGTTTTATTTCAAGCATCTTACAAGCATAAATGATAACGACATGCGAGTCAGAAGATTGTGTATATTGGCTACAGGTAGTTGCAATACACAGATACAATCTTGAAACCAACTTTCACCTTCAAATAGCGATTAACTTCCTAATAATGCCCAATATGATTTTTTTCAACAAGATTCAATTGATTTCTTTTTTTCTTGTCATATAGTATAAAATCCTGCTTATATATCCTGCTCAGATAATTTAATTATTGGACTGTAGCTAGAATATAAGCTCTTAAAAAATGTATAAAAAGCTTCCAGATGAATATATTTGCACAAAAGGTTACTTAATTTATATCAAATATTTAATGCAACAAAAAGTATTCAATATATATATTTTTTTCATATTTAAAATAAAGATGCTAAATTAGACTTTTTACATAACCATATTTATGCCAACAGTAATTATAATTTTGATATAATTCAAATCATGAAACCTTTTCTTTAAATTATAGTGCCGTGTCTAAAAAAGAGTAGAAATTGTAAAACTGAATATTGAAACAAAAATTTCGTGTGCGTTCTTGTAAAAAATTGCCTGACAATATTAAAAAGAATATTTTTCATATGTTGCACCTAGTCAGCTAAAAATACAAAAGGAAAAAGTGTCAAATGGAGCAAATTTAAACACACACACATATAATATTAAAATACAACCTCAATAAAAATAAGACGTAATTTATAAATTTGTGAAAGCTCATACATGTGTATTTCATCATGTCTCCGTCTTAAAAAAATAATAGGATACCCTTCAGTATTTGAAATTGATGTAAAGTACTTAAAAATAAAAAAAATGAGATATGAAATAAATTTAATAACTATAAAGCAACTGCAGAAAAGCACTGGAAATATTTTTTTGCAACGTAATCCAAAAACAGTAACTGAAATAGTAAGCGGAAGTAAAATACGACTAACAGCTCTACAACCTACTTTTGACATACATATATACTGTTTCTAATGATCAAATTAAAAGATTTCTTTTCATTCAAATTAATGTGAATGAATTTTACGTAAATAAAATGTACAGAAATAAAACATTTGATAATTAGATAAGATGTTGATATATGCTCGAATACATTTAATAAAAATATTTCAAATACATTTTTGGAACATATAATGTAGAACATGAGATAACGAAAGTGAAAATCTATACCTAGATCTGGAAAAATACAAAAGTGGGACAAATTTAAAAATGCAAATTAAACAACTTGAAATTACAAACATGGAATGCGTCAACGTCTTGATAATTTGTTCCCCTTTACTGCGTAATGCTTTCAAGACAACAGATGGCGCTACCAGAGATCATGAAGGACTGGGTAACGAGATTTTGAATACCAAAATCCTCAATTATTTTTACAAAGGTGTAGATATTTATCTGGAGTCTTCAATTATGATAATACTGATGAAACGCGATGGAACTTTTTGGAAGTAAGAAACAATTCTCGTATGTAAATTTTAGAACATAAAATATTTTATTATTGTTTAAGTGCTTAGAATTGTTGCCAATACTCAAAAGCTAATGTTTAAAAACATTTTATACCTGGAAATTTAACATGGCTTCAATATAGAAATCAAGAAACTTTTTTTTTCACAGATAACATTTTATATTTAAACTTTGAAAAATTATTTAGTAGAAAAAAATGCATAGTTTCAGTGAGAAAATGAATGGATCATATCCCAATAATAGGAAACAAAACTTTTTACCATTGTATCATCTTAAATATACCAAACATCATCCAAATCATATCCACATGGACTAAAATTGATTCTCAAGCAGGTTCAAAACCTAAAGAGAATACAAAAATCTGTTTTGAGATAATTAATGAAAATATTTCCCCTTTTTCTTTTCTAACTGTATTATTCTTTCGACGAAACACAAATAAAATTAATGTGAAAATACCTAAAATGTAATCCCACAATTTTTCAGATTATTCTTAAAAACAAGCGATTTATACGGCGCAAGCGAACGCAAAATTGTTATTTACGGATAAATTTTACAAAAAGCTGCATTATGTAAGTATAAAAAAACAGATCAAATAATCCAAACGTAACTAAGCTCGACTAAAAAACAAACACTATTAAGCGTTATACAATTTAACGTCCAGAACAGTGCCGATTTAAGTTCGTTTCGGGCCCTGGGCGCAGAAGATCTACAGGTCCCCTTAGCACTGGGGGATCGAAATTTATTACCAGAAAATCTGGTTAAGTCCAACTTATCCAGGCCTTTCTGGACTTCTCCGGGCCCGTGGGCGCCCGCCCCAAGCGTCCAGTGGATAAACAGCACTGGTCCATAATGTGCTTGATTCTTGTTCATTCTATCGTCCACAAGATTATTCATCATATATTTCAGGAAATTATGTGAACTTTTTGACTCGGAGATATCATTTATGCTTTTAGAAATATCACTAGTATTTTAAGAAATACCACTTTATTTTCAAAAATTTCATAGGTTTTTTATTATTAAACTGAGCTTTTTTCTCTTGTGAAAAATTGTTCCATTTCTCATAAAAATCTCAGTGAAAAGTGATGTTACAAGCTCTAAATATATAACACGATAAGCTGACCACATAAACTGCACACATCTGAGTTTCTCTATCTTTTTATAAACGTAAGGATTACTGGAGTAGCCAGTCCTGAGTGGGCCTCTATCAAAATTCTTTGGAGGCCCTTTTATGAAAAAGAAATAAAAGACGTATTTACCAGTGTCAGAATGTTATGCATTTTAAGGCCCCTGTAACTTAGGGGCCCCGTATTATTGATACTGCTGATACGGCGGTAGCTACGTCCCTGGTAAGGATTCACTTTAGTCATCAACACTTACTTGAAAAGCACAAATTCTGAGAATTGTCAATTAAACAGGGCAGATTCCAGAAATACTTTCTTGGAGGAATATTGTTTATACCGTTTGAATTTATGAAAAACATAAAGAATTATCTTTCGACCACGAAGAAAGCAGAACCACTCCATCCAATGTGGTATTGTTTGAATCCCACTGCCTTATAGTTATGTTCAATAAAACATTCTTACTAAAGGAAGATCGAGTATTACACCTGAAAATAAAATATCTAGCATCGCTGAGAAATAATATAGTTTTTACTCTTTTTATTCCAACCTTTTCATAAAACTTCATAGTTCTAGAATATTTTTAACTGTCTTTTGAAACTCAGTCTACCAGCACTAATCGTTCTCGTACTGTATTTCTTTACCAGTTATAAATCTATTCTGTTTTTTGAAGATCAGTCCTTAATATAATGGAAAAATTAGAGTATCCAAATGATCATTCAAATATTTTGTAAATTTTGGCAACAATTTTTTGGCTCATTTCCTTTTGTGCTATCCATTAGCAGTGCTTATAATAGCATTTTTTTATCCTTCTTTTTTATATCTCTTAAAGCTTCACTACCAAGAATTATTGTATTAGCTTGCGATGAAGTGTTTTCTGATTTTCGTAACTATTTTGCTCCCTCTCACCACTTCTTATGACATAGATCTGCCCAAATACAGGAACGAGAGGGCAAATCAACAGGATTCAACAAAAGAAATGAGCACCACAGATACATAAATAAAATATGAACTATTAAGAACAAAATTTATATACAATAGAATGTATATAAAAAAAACCACCACCAAATGTCCATCGGTTTTAGAAGATGGGAAAAATCCCGGGATTTGATTCTATGAGATTCCATGCTTTACTTCCACTTTACAAATCTAAATTATCTTGAAGATGTTGTAACATACGCCGACTTGACGATTTCCTTTATGTTTCCTGTTCGAAAAATCATCTTAGATCAATTATTATCTGTTCTTAAACGCGCTGTCCAATTGTTTTGATAACTAACGAAGCAGAATTAATGTTTTCTGATATTTTTTCAATGGTTTGGTGTTTAGATTACATACGAAATTTGGTGGCACTCCCCTCATTCGTTTTAGAAACAAAATGCATTTTATGGGTGAGTGAGTTTTTATTAATCCCGCATTCTAAAACATGTTGTGGGTGATTGGATTTTAGGGGTGAAAAGATTTATTTAATAATTACTCTCAATATTCTATATTATGTGTAAAAATATTGAGTTTTTAATTCAAAATCTCTTTGGGTGTGAAACCTAGTCTCTATTTTGCCAAAGTTCTATAATGTCGTGGCTATAAGTTGTTTGGGATAAATTTTCATATTTGAAATAATAATTAATAACTGTGACCGAAACTTATAATATTAAAATTAGTAAAAAACTAAAAAAGAATTAACAATTTCTGTTCCTACTATTGAATTTTGTTTTTAATTACATTTGATGGTTTTCATTTAAAAACAATGAACGGGCTCGTGTTCACTCCATTTTGATAAACACTCTGCTCTAGAACTGCCTTATAAAAATGTTAGATATTATCTCTTTTTGATAAGTTATGTCTAGTAGTTCTAGATTCAAAACTGGAGTATAGCAGAAATTCAAGCTTATCATTATCTGTAGAATTTATAAAATCGAATTTTATACATAAAAAAGAAAACTTTATATTTAAATGTTTCGTCAAATTCACTGGACACACACACACACACACACACACACACACACACACACACACACACAACACCACACACACACACACACACACACACACACCTAGTCAAAAAGTATTAAAGATTCCTAGTAAAAAACTATTAAAGTATGACAAAAGCAGATGAAATTTTTTAAAATATAGTGTGTAAGTACATTTTCTATTCAAACTATAATGTTAAAACAAATATGGAATAAGTATATACGATTATTAACATTTCTGCAATTAAATACCTGCTTCGTAAATGCAGATGTCGAGTTACTGTTGAAGTGTGTTTTAAATAATTCAGGCTGTTTTGCATAAGCCTATTCTAAATTCGGAACGAACGCATTTGAGAAAGAAAAAGGTCTCTGATTTTAATACAAATTTGTGACGTCGTAACGCAATTAATTGTTTATTATGCCTTCTACTTAACTTTAGAAACATTCGATATATATAACATTTTACACGTTAACAAGTAAAGTTTATAATCCATCCAACATTGCAGTATGGGAGACGCAACATGGTGCATATTTTTTTGAGAAAAAAAAATCTTATGACTTACGCTGTATAATGCATTAGGTTTTTTTTCTCTATAAAACCCTGATGTCTGAGTATAATATTGATCTCGAACGATTTTTTTTATCTGATAAATGTCTTAGTTTTTTTTTTAACATTACATGAAAATTAGCCTTGAAATCAAACTAATAAAGTGACATACTTTTGGTAGATAAAACGGATTTCCTATGTTGAATGCATTTCCTTTTATCAAGAATATTGAGTCCAAAGATTTAGTTGTGATAAATAACAAACAAATTTTCATCAAATTAAGATTACTGTTACTTTAAAATTTTCCCAAGATCTCCGATTCAGCAATTAACTAAAAAAATATCATCAAACTTGATCTCTTTCAAACTCTTATCGGGCTTTGATTTCAAAATTATCAGATCCTTTGCATTTATCGTCATAATATGACGATGAATACGGCGTGAAAAAGATTGTGAACATCGAAAAGTTAATATTATCTTTAAACTGGACGAGATAAGATATCTTACTATCTTGTGGTATTATTAGTTGCATCACATGCGTTAATGAAATGGATGCATCAAAAGTCTATTTATTTTTATTTCGAATTATTTGTTTGTAGTTATTGGTCAAATAATACCCTAAATGTTTACAAATTGGTTGAAAATAAAAATGAAATGAGTTAGATTATATTTATTTTATTCCAATGTAAGTTTAAATTTGCATGATTCCTGCGTCGATATAATTTTTTGCACATAAATTAATATTCATGGGAAATAAAAAATATATTTTTAAAAGTTTATATTGTCAATCTCTATGATAACAATACTAAAACAATGGACTAAATTCATGACGGTCATATGATAATATAAATACGTGTTCTGGACAAGTTCTACTTTGTAAACAACATTGAGGGGAACCCTCACTTACTTCCGGTGTAATGTTAATCTATGGGAAAACATCGAAATTCAACTGAGTTTTTCAAACTTTTAATGCAAGTTTTTTGAAACTTTTTTTGCACTATATGGATAGAAAATGATCTGTAAATTTCAGTTTCACGATTTTATAGTATTTATTTCAGTATCTTTTCTAAAATACCTTGTTAATTTTTTTAGCTCAAAGCAATGGAGATTTTGCATTAACCGGAAGAAGAAAAGGGTACTAATGACTGTAGCGCCCCCATAGTAAGCTTTACGGTAGAACTTGACCCTACATTGAATTCAAAACGGACAATAAACTAGCTCGTACTTTTTATTCTATTTGTAAAACTAAGGTAAAATTTCAAATTGCATAATTGGGTAAAGATGCTCAAGAGTTATAAAAAGAAATTTCTGCAAAAAGATTTTAGAATTAAAGAAAAAAAAGTCTTGTTTTATACATGTACTTTTAAATAAAGTGTGACAAATATTAATTTTTAAAAAAAAAAGTTTCTGCAAAAAGCGTAATTTGGAAGCAACGAAGTGCATGAACTGATTTGCTGAAAATAGATAATTGCATTTATCGTGACTATGACGTCACATGTGTTTTTGAACATGATTGGCTAAAAACACGTGGTTTAAAATTATCATGTGATTATGACGTCACATTAATTTAGTTCATTGATTCTCTACTATTAGATACATGAGTTGAGTTGCTTTAGAAGAACCAGGAACACAATTGAAAACTATGTTATCGTAGATGCAAGGTGATTATAATTAAAGTTCCATTTTCGAAATGCTGCAGAAACGAACCACTGGCAAAACGACTTCAATTTTGAACTGAATATACTTGACAAAAGAAGGGTGGTGGGAAATTATATGGTATAAGGAAAAATAGTTCCAAAATGTATCAAAAGACAGCGCTCTAAGCAGCATAATGTAAATGAAGGCATTTGAATATCGAGTGGCATTTGGAATAGAATTACAACTTCAGCGTGAGTTGCATATTAAACCAATATTGCTGCTCAAAGTGTATGACTGCTTCAGATTTTTGACGGGAAAACGGTTTCCAAGCCCCTTAACAGTCTTTGAATATGTGGTGAAAATCCCGTTCAAACAGTTCTTTCACTCATTCGAAAATGCACAAGCAGGAACAACAAATTAGGATCAATAAAACAAAGAATAAAGAACCAGAAGCATAAACACCTTTAGAAAAGTTGTCACGGGTCTATTTGAAATTTTTCCAACTAACTTTTTCTCTTGGAGAAAAATGGGTCTTTAAAATTTAATTTATTGAAAACCTTCCTTCGAAGAAGAAGATGCGAGTATGTAAATTAAGTCTTGAACATAAAGCTTAAACTTTCGAGTTAGAGAGATTAGAAAGAGGTTAGACTGCTACGACTAGCAGTGATTGATTAAACGTGAAATGAGGTGTGACTACTTAGTAGCTGAATATTGTAATATTAAAGTTGACGATTTGTCAAATAGAAATCATATTAAGTCGCTAAGAGTTAGAAGGTATTGCCTGAAAGTAAGTGATCTGTTTATTTATAGTCTTCTCGTATCTCGTTTGTCTCGCTATTGTTATTTATATTTGATATTTGGGTGCATCTCTTAACTTTGGTTAATAAGATTTGTCTTGTTGTTCGTATCGAAAAATAAATTGAAGTTGTATTGACTGTGGCTAATCTTCCTTCCAACCCTCCCACATTGAGGGAAAAGATAACTCTTCTCTCACAATGTCAGTCAGATTACAGAGCTTATAACTGTTCTCTGGCTCTCCAGTACCTATCGTAGATGTTACCAGAGACAACAGGGCAAATCTCCAGGTGCTCAACATTCATCAGGGAATTCTCCCTGCACAAAACACAGTTTTTAGGGGGATGGATCTTTAGTCTATGCAGGTGAAGCGCAAGACTGTCGTGCCCGGTCATATGAGAAGCTAAGCAAACCACAAATAAATGGCACATAAATCCCTTGCCTAATAAGACGAGCGTATGCATACTGCTGGATAATTAATATCATTGTATATAGCTTTATTGTGATGAATCAATTCAATTTGGCAGAGCTTTATTTTATTTAAATTTTTCTGCTATTCAACGTACTATGTAGTACTGAAATTGTCTTTATAAGGATGTGACGAATCTATACGCGACCTTCTATTAATAATCCTCTTGGGTATTCTTTGGGCCAACAAAATTCACCAACCTTCTCCTAAAGAATGAAACGTGATATGAAAATTAAGTTAATAGAGCCTCCCTGTATGGTGAAGCAGCTGCAGGAAAAAAGTGGAATATCTTGCTTAACAAAAGTGGTAGAGTTCCCAGTTCCCTGCCTCGATCTGTTGGAGTTGCGTGCTTTCGTCTACTTACCGGACATAGCTACTTTCAAAGGCATTTACATCGCATTGGACTATAGGATTCTGCTTGGTGCCCTCTGTGCAACCAGGGTGAAATGGATGATGACCACCTCAGACACTGCCCTATTGTTTTAAAGTTTTTTGTAGACAACTCTACGAAGACAAATTTTAATTCTTTTTATGCATCGTCATCATTTTATTGGGCTGCTCGTCGACTAATGGCAGAGATGCCGAAGACGGGCATAGGATAAAAAAAAATTAAGTTTATTTGTTTATTTCTTGTTCTCGAGCTAATAAAGGTAGTGAATAAGAAGTGTAGAGAATAGATAACAGAAAGTTAGAAGTTTAGTTAACCAGAGGTGACAAGAAAGATACAAGGTGAAGATTACCATAAAAGGTTTAAAAGTCCTTGTAAAAGATTATAGTCAAGAAGTGTTAAATATAAGTTGAATTGACTGTGTTAAATATAAGTTGAAATATAAATAATAAGTTAAATATAAATAATATAAGTAATAAATATTATAAGTAATAAATATTATAAGTAATAAATATTATAAGTAATAAATAAATAAGTTAATATAATAATAAGTTAAATATAAATTGAAGTGTTAAATATAAGTTGAACTGCATAAGTTCATTTACTGTCACCTTCATATTACTTTGATTTTTAAATTATTATAGTGGTTAAGCTGAAATTAAGTACACATCTACTGTGTAAAATAATATTAGAGAAGAACCTTTAATATAAAAAAAAGAATATTTAATGTATTCTCCTCAAACGTGACCTCTCGTCTCTTCCCTCTGTTGTCTGACTGGATCATCCTATTTATGGTGTTAAATTGATTTGTGTTTGAGTCGATTAAAGAGATAAATAAAATAATTGGAATTTATCATGTCGAATTATCCTTTACTTCCTTCCACACCTTTAGCTGGGTCACAGGGTAGAAGGGAATTAGGTTCGTTTCAAGGAGATACATTTTTTCTTGTAATGAAAAAATGTTGTAAATTATTGCATCCTCTCTGATAAAATGTCTATATTCTCAGGGTATGTGAAACACAAAAGTGTTTGGTCGTTAAATTTCCAACGAGAAGCATTCGATTGTTGTTAAATATTTAATTATAATGTTCCTAGAGAACTGTGTAAAGAATACATAATTAGCAATTTTGCGGTATTTCTAATAAACAATTGCCCTGTGTGTTTTTAAATTCATTTTCAATAATATTAGACTTATATTTGAAATTCTATTTCATGCTGTTTATGTTGAAATTTAAACATCAAGAGGAATAATACTTTTATGCAAACGTATGAAGAACGATCCAATTTGAATGAAGCAATATATAAAAAAAAAGTTCTGATAAATGTTTTAAAAAAAATATTCAGATATCTATGTAGAAAAATGCAGAAAAAAATATCTATGTGTGGTGTGTAGAGATGAATAAGTGAAAAAGAAGGGGAAAAGTTTTTTTTTTCTTTTTTGTGATACTTTGCTCTAGAGAGTTTATCTTTACAAACTGAATCCTATTATTCGAAACTAAAAGGGGGAAATATCGTATAAACTGATAAATGTAATTTTTTTTTTGGCAAATTGATACGCAAGCATAGGAAAGTTTGAAGATTTCATGTGCAAACAAATATCTGAAACACATTTGAATATTATTTAAAGTAAATTTAATCTTAAAAATCTTTTGGAACAATTTATAAAATTAAGCTCCTTTAAAAAAAAAAAAATACATAAAGTCTTAAGATTTAGTGTAGGTATTTTTCGTTCATTTTAATAAATATAAAAGAAAAAACAATGAGTACTTTTAATTTTAAATTTTTTTTAATATCAGAATTCTTTTGTAAAACTGTTTATATGTGTGTATGAAACTAAATCCTTTCAAACTAAAAACCAAAGTAATATAAAATTTTAAAATAAAAAAAAATTGAGTAAAACGATTTTAGTTTAATTTAATCTATAAGTAAAGTTATAAATAATAACATAGTAACAAAATTAACAGTAAAATATTTTCGGAACCAACCCATAATAGACCAGGTACATTTCAGATATCAAAACGTGTTATAACGTTAAATTAGGGTAAAAAAAATACATTTTCAGTTTATATAATTTCTGAATAAGTCTATATATATTCTTACCTTATTTAAACAATTTTTACTTCATTAATTATTAATAGAGTTATTAAGAATTAAAAAATATAATAGAAAAAAAAAATAGAAGAAATCAATTAAATTGTTGGAAATATGTATTTGAATGGATTTTATAATCATTACACATAGACTTAAGGCTATCTCCATGTTATGTTAAGAAATAGGACCAACGGATTTGGAATATTTTTACAGGTACAAAAGTACTCCACCATTAATATTATATTCTGGCTTCGCTATCTTATAGAAAGCAGTATAGTTTACCATACAGATTCAAACAAAATCAGATTCATATTTTTTATTTTAAACCGTAATGTTAAAGGAGATATCCCTTTTGTATGTTAAGATATCCGACTACTTGCAACAACTTTCTTCTTAAAAAATAGAGATTATTTTTTGTGGTTTTTAGATTTATTTAGTATATTTTAGGAAAAATAGGCTGAAATTAAGAAGATAAAAAGAAATTACGATTACTAAAATGGGGAAAAAATGGCAAAAAATAACATAAACGGGTCCCATTCTGTACCAAAAGCTTATGAACAAATTTTCAATTCTGATGTGTTGCTATGTTATACATTTTTGAAATGACTTTCAGGATAAGAGATATTTTAATTTTTACAAAAACTAAAGCACTTTATCTTAGTTATTATATGAAATTGCTTAAAAAAAATACTGATTATATTCACATAAGTCACTGTAAATTTTGTATTAAAACAGTATTGATAAATCTGAAGGTTAAACCACTTCTACTATTATACAGAACTTACACAAAAAAATTTCAGTTAACTATTTTCAAAACGTTTTTAGCAATCGCTCTCCCCGTTTGAGCATTTTCAAAAAGAAAAACACATTTCGATTAAAACGCATTTTAAAGTATGATATCGTGCTTAAAGTAATGGCATCTGCTTTTATTAAAACACTTGTAGTTTTTGTTCTAGTGAACAGAAAGTAATAAATTTGGTATTTTTATAAAGCTAATAAGATAGCCTATAAAATAATGTAATAATTTTTTTAAAAATTTTTTGGCAAAAATCAGAATTTTAGGGTAGTCGGATGCCTTAAAATGAAAAGTTAATTATTTATGGAATATTTTGATATTTTAAAATACCGCCTTTTTATTAATCGATATATGAATTACAATGTTGCAAATTTTCATGAAAACTGAGTCATTTTTTTTGGTCTGAAATAATCCGTCTTGGTTCAGGTTTTCGTACCTGTGGTGAGGACAACCATAAAATTGCATTTTTCTTCATAAATATCAGTGATCCCTAACCTTTTTATCACAACGGACCAGTCAACATTTGATAATTTTACCGCGGCCTACTGGAGGGGAGGGAAACGCTGATTGTTCATGTTTTAGATTGATTTAATTGTCTTTTAATATGTCTTCAGAATAAAATAGTTACACAAAAAAATGAATGTAAAGAGGTTTCCATAAAAAGTCACTCACACGAGAGAAATACACCCCAGTAAATAAAATGGGGTTGAGGACCACTGATATACAGTATTCACAATTTTCCAATAAATGAATCATATCAAAGGATTAACTCATAGGTAAATGAGAAAAATTTGCAGAACAATTTTCTATGTAGATATAGCAATTAATTAAACTTTGAATGCCTTTTTTTCTCCAAAATTTATTTACATCTTATATTTAAAAACATGAAAAATGATAACTTAAATAACAATCAGTAGATGGCAGTGAAGTTTTTACTAATTTATAGTTTAAGGTTGTTTAATTATTTTAATAATTCATTTTCAATTTACAGTGTGATATTTTAAAAACAATAATGAAAATATTATCACATGAACTTTATTTTCGAACCCATGACAATTTCTCTTTGTTCTTCTAAATGTTTTACCAATTAATCACCAATTTTGTTCAAAATTGATGATTGAATGTTGTTAATTAGCAAGAAAAAAATGCAACTAAATATGTTAAATATTTGCATTGTTATATGACATTTTAAAATTATCATATAACAATGCATTCTTCTTGAAGGTCGTGAATCTTTCAATGTAAGATAAGATATCTTATCAAGTGCTAAAATAAAAAGGAAACAGTTACTTCAATTAAGTTGATTCATGTGACAATTTTCTACACGTGTTGCATTTGATTTGAACAAACGATTATTCCTTGCAGGTTTTTTTTTAACAACGATAGATACTGTTTAGGTTTTGAATCCTTATCAAATTGTGAATGAAAGGGATAAAACTCTTAAAAATTTTCTTTCGTATAAATCTCTTGTTCTAATTTATATTAAAAAGAATTATGCAATAAGTACTATCTCTCGTTTCGATTTTAGTACAATCAAAATCATTAAGATGCGTCTATATCGAACGAATCAATTATACCAGCGATACTCAACCTGCGACCCGTGGGCCATATGTAGCCCGCCCATAGCCCATTGCACTAAAAAACTCAATTATTTAAGAACAATTTATTAAAACTGTAGCGGGAAATTCCATCAATCAAGCAACTAAATCTACCAATTTTGCTGTCGATGTCATACAGGTACGAATTGCAAGATTTTTTTTCCAATTTGTAACTGTAACGGTTAGTAATAACAAATAACAGTGAAATAGCGAACTGAACTGAAATACTGACTATTTTATGGGAAAAACTGAGTTTAATTATACTGATTTCAGTCAAAAATCTTCTTTGCTGCCATTCTGTACTTGATAAATTAATATTTGAAATAAAAATAAGACAGACTCTTTCAAAAGAAAAAAAAATCAAATTATCAAACGGCATGGCAACTTTGTTTATATGACAGTAGAATGTAAGCCAGGAACTTGATCATGAATGAAAGGGAACCAAAACTACCCTATAACTCGGTAAAAAATGCATAAAACCGAAATTTTGCGGCCCGTGTGAAATATCTGCCGTATGTATGCGGCCCGGAGAAAAAAGGTTGACTACCTCTGAGTTATACTGTTGAATCTTATTGTAATTTCTTTCTACTAAACGGCTTGGTGATAGAAACCTTTGTAGTATGTATCATAAAAATAGAGTGTTGATAATTTAATGTTCATGACAGTAATACTTTTTTGTCCTATAATTCATTAAGTAATAATTTTATATTTATCGATATTTATAAGAGAATAAATCAATGTTCATTTACCGCATTTTGTTAATTGAATTTTTTTTATTTATTTAAACTACATAAATATATTAAAGTGCTTTTAAGTTCAGATATAAGACTACATTAAATGCGTAATTTTCAGTCAAGAATCATTCTTTTTTCATTTAATCATTATTAAATTCAATCTATGATTGAATCTTTTTGAATCTATTTCTGTTTCAATCAAGTGATAATTAGGAGAAAAAGTACATCAGTTGGACTACATCAGGAAGTCTAAGTTTCCAGAACACATTCTTGTGTGTGACTGCCTGGGGCTTACAAAACAAGATCTGTATGAAGATCCTCTAACGGTGTTGGACTTTTTGAGAGTGGGAGATCATGGGCTTGGTCTAGCTTGGCTAGACATGGAGATGGGCAACAACAACAACACATCAGCAAAATATAAAAAAAGATCACTAGAATTGTATATTATAATTTCTTAGTTACTTAGTCCATAGTCAGTAAGACGACTATATTTCACGAATATTTTTATATCATTTCAATAATTCAGTCCATCTTTTTGGCATTTTTGTCTATTGGACGACACACTTAAAAGACATGGTCACAGCAAAGAATATTACATACACTCTGACTCTACAAGCCAAACAAAAAGTACGCATCTCTCTGATGATTTGCAGCGTCATCTATACAATTAATATTTAATTTACAACATTGTATTTCAGTAATGTTGATGATATATCAAGAACTAATAAAGCCTATCTGACATTTCGCGCAATCATTCTCAATAGTTTTATCTAGAGAATGAACTAAAATCTATGAAACTGAATGATTGATTGTAAGTGGATTTATTTTGGATTTTGTTTCTAAAGATATCAAACAATTCCCAGTTTGCAACTTCGACTGATAAAATTTTTGATTCGATAGAAATAATTCAAAGTTTATAGTTTTTTTTTGTCTGGAAATGTATAAAAGAATGAGCTACAACACATATTTGGGAGATATGAATATTTTTTAAAATAGAGCATTTGAAAGAATTTCGAAATATGATTACAGTTTTCTTGAATATATGTAAGTATGTAAAAATGTATATGTATGTACAGATTTTATGCAGATATATGTATGTAGGAGAAAAGCGTTTCTTTCACTTACTCATGAGAATTCTCGAACAATTAAATATATAGGTTTGAAATTTGGCAATCATATTTTTTGTGTTGAGTACGGATCTTCTAAAAATTGGTTTTGAGGAGATCGACTCCTAAGGGGCGGGGCTATTACTTGGGCGTTATAGAGGAAATTTCTTGTTTTTGATTGTTTATACTTGCATTCATTAAATTTGTCAAGCATGTTTCTTTTGTTGAGAAGAGATCCTCTAATAGCGGGTCTTGCGAAAATAGACGGACTCCCAGAGGAGGGAGAGGAATTGCGAAAGCGTGAATTACAATTATAGTTCCTTTTAAAAATTCAAGTTCTGTTCTTTTGGAATCAAATATTTCGGGGTATAAAAATGTTTTGAATGTGATCGAAAGCTTAATATTAGAACTTAAATATGAATAACTTTTAAAAAAATGCATAATTATGAATCATCATAAAATACCTAGCAAAGCGAGTGGGTAAGGCCTAGTATATATATATATGTAATGTTTCAAGTTAAAACCGAACTTTCTTAAATATGGTTTTTAATTCAGCGAGCTATCTACAGGTTTTTTCGCTAAGAGAAAACGACGCCAAGTGAAAATCTAAGTGGCTTACACTTATGTCCGTATGTCTTAAGTACCCTTCTTAGGGCGGTTATATTTGAAAGTTAAGCATAATATATGAGGTAATAATTAATGGTAGGGTATTAAAAGTGTTCTATTTGGGGCCATCTGTTCCTCGAAAGAAGTGGGTGCTTAATTTAAGACTAGAAGATGTAACGGAAAATAAAAGTTAAATGTTGTATAGGGGAATTTAATTTTAGGTCTAATTTAATTTTCCTTACATATATATGTATGTGTATGCATGTATGAATGAATGTACCTTTAAGCTCAATATGATTTGTAGGATATTTAATACATCCCTCTTTCCCTTTGTTTATTATATGTGTTTAATTTTTTATTGAATTTACTTGAACAAGTCGGATACTTTAATTTATTTTATCTTCCATGGAAATGTTGCTTCCAAGATTCCTTACTATCATCAAAAATTTAAAATTTAAAATCTGCTCTTTTTTTGAAATAACAATCCCGTTTTTAACACATAAGGAAAATCCCCTTTATAGTTATGATTCACATTGCGTTTTATAATTCAATGACATTGAATCAACCTCCGCATCAGAATTAGTAATGACAAGACATTCGCTTCAAAAATGTCTAAGTTTAGAATTCCGAATAAAAACATTCGCAATGTTTATTTACTCTGTCTAAAACGACAGATACTTGAACAGGAGGCAGTGAAACTTTGTAGTAAGATCGAACCCTGCGAATAGATTATCTCATGTTATCTTATCTCCCAATACGAATCACACGTAATGAGCAAAATAGAAACTATAACTCACCTGTATGATTCATGTTTTGCTTCGTAAGAAACGAAAGGGATTTAAACCCCAGCATTCTGGCATATCAGCTTATTTCTTTTAGTGGTATGTTCTGATTGAGCGGAAAATGTATCCCTCAGAGCATTGTTGTTTTTGTTATTCCGTTAGAGCTTTGAACATCATCGATTACGAAAAAAGATGCCGTCGATATTTAACTCGCCGTGCTCCAAATTTAAAATGGGCTTTATTATCACTAGAGGCATTAACTGAAGAATGCAAATGGAGGACGGATCTCAATGCCGTTGAGTATGACACCTGTTCTTTGTTCCATTTCTTGAAAGGCCTTCCAACGACTCTTCCATTTGAAACAGACAACGTCAGTCTAGTAACAAAGCTTAAATACCTGTACCACAAGAAGAAATTGTTAGTTATTTTGAAAGACAATCTGTTCAACGAGTATATAGAAGTTCTGAAGGTGACGCTAAGGACATTGTTAAAGAGATCTGATGTGGAAGTGCTTATCAAGAAGTTCATAACAGTGTGCAATGTACTGAAGCCCCAGACTGAGCTGACACCAGAAGAGGTCCACCAGTATGAGTTCATTGCAGAACTTTTGAAACGGTGTTATGAACTAGATGTACAGGACAGTCAGTTGGTTACAACATTAGTTACGATGGCTATTGACAGAAACATGATTCAGTTATCGGATAGCAGATTTGTGCAACAGCCGTTATATCCTCAAAGGTTTTTTAGTTATATTCTTGATCATGTATCAAGAGAAAGATTTGATATCGCGGCATATTGCAGTGATCACCCACGTACTCTCTGGGAATACTCGAGGAATTTTTCGGTGGTGAATGCAGTGTCTTTCGGGAACTCGGAACGCGCAATGCTTCTTCTGAAGCATGGCTTTGAAGTATTTCCAGCACACGAAATGCGAAGGTGTGGTCATGGTTTCCCTTTAATGTAAGTATATAGATTTTTTATTTTATTTGGCAACACTTTCATATTCTATAACTATTTGGTACTAGAGTTATCTGCTTCTTCATTTTGTATTTTTCCATGCGAATTCATCAACTAAATTCATGAAGAAGGCGAGGGAATTGTTATGAGGCAATGCAAAATTGTTTTCCTAGATTTCTAAAATCACATTTACTTTTTCGAATCTAGTAACATAGCTATATAGGAAGATAGATTGTAAAATATTTTCTTAATTTGGATTTGATATATGTTGTACTTCAGCTTATATGATACTTTAATTTGGATTTTTTCCAGTTAATTTGAACATTATGTTTTGATGTTATAATAATCATTAAATCAGCCTCTTCAAAGAATATCTTCTTAAAAATAATTTAATCGAAATAAAAGTTATTTTATGAACATTCATTGCATCAATTTTCTCACTTGAATTGTTTTAATTATCACTGTAAGCGCAATCTTGTTTCTTGAATAAAGCCTTAATTTATAAAAAATTATAAAGTATTTTAATACGATGTTTATTAGTTATTTAAAAGTGTGTATGATTTATATAAATTCAAAATGCATTTTTTTTGTATATTTATCAAATGATTCTTGTTAATAAAGTGCTCCAATTTAGCAAGATTAACGACCAATTAATCTTATTAACTGCTTGCTATTGTTTGCAAGATTAACCAATCAATCTTGTGGAAAAACATTTAAAAGATAAATGCTTCAAACTGAATGAGGAAAATGTTTAGCTCAAATTTTTTCCACAGTTATATATGCCTTAAACTTAATTTTTATCATTAACCGTTTTGAAAAGATACTGTAAATTATTAGTAAGATGTACACTTGAAACAACATCGCTGCTTACGGCTCAACACAATTTGCAGCCATCAGCTTCGTAGACTTTTTTGAACATTTTCATTTCATATATTTGAAAACTTCGTGAGAAAAAAAAATTATTTTAACAAATTACTGCAATTTATCGTATTCTAAACTAAATATTCTATAGAGCAGCGATTCTTAAACTGGGGTTCGTGGACCCATGGGGAACCTCAGCACCTTTTGAGGCGATCCGCTATGGTCTCTCATTTAATGTAAAGGTTCTAAAGAACTAAAGGTAAACACTAAATCCCTAAATTGCTCCCATAAAAAATATAAGAACATTTATTTCGATCTCGAGTTTTTATTTAGTTTTAATAAGAAGTTTATTATTTTCTTAAAAGATGTGTTAAAAAAGTATGTATCAGTAGCAAAGGCAGTCTTAGGATTTTTGAGGGACCTTTAAATCAACAAGCTATGGGTTGGGAGTCAGAGAAGAGTGCTGAAAATCTTGGGGGCCCGCGATGTCAGGCTGACGCATAATGGGGGTCCGCGGCGATCGAAAGTTTAAGAGCCTCTGCTATATAGAGTATTCTTTCTTTTATTTAACATTATAATTCAATAAGTATTGTATCATATGTATTAATATTTATAGCAGAAGGCAGAACTTTTGTAATAATTTTTGCGCTGCATATAATTGTCAAAAGGCTTTCAAAATAAAATCTCTGTTTAATAACTAAACCAGGAGTGTCAAACTCGCTGCCCGCAGGCCTCATGTGGTCCACACTGTACATTTTTGTAGCCTGACCCATATATCGGCACATAATAATGTATAGTCTTTCGGAAAAACAACTGAAAAGTGAAGATTTGACGCACTTTCCGGAATGTAACATGAATAAATCTTTATATGTACTGCATCGTATGAAAAATACGTAGAAAAAAATTCAAATTTTAGAACTGAATTTGAAACAAGATTTAAAGATTTTAATTCTTTGGGAGACAATTTTTTTTCCCGTTCTTTTTCTCTTAATACAGATTCAAGACCCAGCCATACGCAAATGGAGATGATCGAGATTCAGTACGACTCAAATTTGAAGGCAAAATTTATTGATGCGAGTTTACCTGAATTTTATAAATATTTACCAGCCACGTTTGAAAATACTCGGAAATTCGCCTATGAAATTATTTCGATGTCTGGAAGTATTTATCGGTGCGAACAGTTATTTTCAGTTATGAAAGGATATAAGTCTCTAGTTAGAAATAGTATTAATGACGCTCACCTTGGGTCAGTTTGAAAGTCACTGCGAACAAAATTTCTTCTGAAATAGGGGAGATAGTAGCATAGAAGTGGTGTCAAGTGTCAGGGCGTAAACATTAAATTTTTCTTGCTCTTTTATGTATGTTTATTGTAATGTATTATTTGAAACATTGGCGTAACTTACACCCTCTAGAATCCTGGGGTGGGGGGCAAGATTCTAGGGAGCCTACAGCTTGACTGATGCCATGTATGTACCCTTTGTAAGATAGGGTTCAGAACCTGACTTTTCAGGGGCGCTCTAATATTCTTTGTTATGCCACTGATTCGAATTAAACTTACGTTTCTATGAGTATGGATTTTTTTGTGGCTCACCTAAAGTTAAACCTTGTTTATTTGGCCCAAATCAGCCTTTGATTTTGACACCCTTGAATTAAACGTTTAAATGACAGGCTAATAATAAAAAAAATGTAGTTTTAGAATATTTTTTCTTCAATGTTCTCAACTTATTCTAATTATTTACATTTTGTTTATGTATATTTTAGAGATGAAGTTGTTCCTCGAACCCATCTAATGGTCTTGCAGATGATGTCACGCATGCGTTCTGTGAACCTCATGATGCTCGACACTCTACGTGTGTATAACGACGGTCTTTATAGTACAACTGAAGACCAAAAAGAATGTTTCCGCCTGATTTGGAAAGCTATTCCTGATCCGTACGTCAAATACGCAGAAATTGGACTCAGCATCACCACAGAGTACTTTCATCTAGTTCGACACGGAATATTGAATCCAAAGCGCTATGATGAAAACACTAAATATTGTATCATGTATGAAATGTGCTTTATGGATATGGCAGTAGGTGCTAAGGAGCCTCGATCTCTGAAGCAACTGAGCAGATGTGCTGTTCGAAAATCTTTAAGAGTGACTTGGAGTCTGCCGCATGGAATATACCAATTGGGTCTTCCAAGGACTTTGGAACAGTACCTGAATCTCGAGAGGGAATGAAAGATTTGTGGTTTTTGAAAACCTGTTTTTTCCTTTAAATCAAGATCTGTTGGACTAATTACATACTGCCATAAGAAAGTGTTTCAGTTCATTGATACTACATATATATTTTTTCCTTGATTCATAAAACACATCGGGCATTTAAAATCATGTAAAAATTGCCATGCATAAAGTAGATTATTACATTATTATTTATTGTGACCTTCTGTCTTTTTGAAAACACTATTGTTTTGTGTTTTTAGAAATTTGTATTTAAAAAATGTTTGTTTTTTTTCGAAAAAACTGAACTATGCATGTGCAGTATATTATTTATTATCAGTTATTTAAAGATAACTTAGATGCCGCCTTATAAATGTTTTTAAAGCATTGTTTTTTAAATATCTCTTCTTGTACTTTTTATTATATTTTATTTATTCTTGTGAATAAAATCAGAATTTTTTTAAACATATTTCTCTTGTCATTTTTCTAAAATTGAATTTTTACGAGATTTTTTCTCTATATTTATATTAGAACATTTTAAGAAAAAATCATGTTTTTGCCAATTAAAAAATAAAGGAAGATAAAAGAAAAAGAATATAATTCTATAACATTCGAATTGTGTGCTAAATTCATACTTTTTAATACTAGTTTTGCATATATGACTTTTTTCTTTGATCATTTTTATTGTATTTTTATAGAATTTCTTAATGAGATAAAAAATCTGTGAGCTACAGTTACGAAAAGTTTTCGAGTCTATTTAGAAGAGAAATAATATTATGAATGATGATTGACCAATTAGTTTTAACTTTCAGGTTTCATTTAATTTAAGGCCTTAACTTGTTAAAATAAAATAAGTATGAAATAATTTTTTTGTTTTTAGGAAGTTTAAAACTCCCTTATTATAAGAATTTTCATAAATATATTCCTAAAAATATTTTTATCTGGTAAATAATAACGATATAAACAATTATAATTGAAATAGTATACTGTTAAGAAGGGTTTTATGCATATTAAAATTTTTTTTCCAAAATTTTGCTTCTTTACGATGAATTATCAAACAGTAAATCAAAAGGCAAATGTATTTTTGTAAATTGTCCAGATGATAAATTTGTAATATTTGTAATTTTCAATGTAACTTTCTTACACAAAAACTTCACAAAAATTTTAAATAATTAAATATGTGCAAAGAGCCATATAATTAAGAGATTTCTTTTTTTCCTTCCTTTTCTTTTTTTAAGGGGGTCCGGCACGTCCATAGGAGCCCATGTTAAATTACGTAAGTTTATGTACCTTTTTCTCAGAAACTACTTACTTCTCGTGGATAAAATATTCATCGCAGGTATGTGTACTATCAATAAAACGTTATCAAAGGGTTTTTTTTTGTCTAAAATTAAAATAATTCTTAATTTTTCAAAAAAATGTCAAATTTCCCCACCCCCTAAAATTTAGCTTAAAAAAAGCCTTATCTAAAAAAAGTTTGATAGATATATCTAATTCCTTCCCTTAAAATGTGTAAACATGTTAAAAGTATGCTCACTGAAAATTTGAGGATTATATAATAAGTAGTTTTTGAGAAAAAGGTACATAATGTAAAAATATTACATTTTGAGAAAACAGGTTTTAAAGTAAAAATTTGTAATTTTTGAGCATTTACTTTTTTATTACTTTCCAGAAGCATATGAAGCATTTTCTTTACCCTCTGCTCATACAAAAGGCTCTTCTAATTTTCTTTTTTCATTATTTGTAACAATTTAGCCTTTTTTTAGGATCTCAAGTTGCTTTCGTTCGGCTACACGAACCCTACGTGCATCTAATTTTTTGAAGCATGACACACAGTTATAACTTGGTTCAATATTACAATGTTTTAAGATCATTAATTTTGCTACATGGCTCATATTGAACTGCGCAATAGCCATATTTACACCAATTTTAGCGTTTTTTATTCCACAAATGTAGATTTTTGAATCCTTGATATATGGTGTTATTAACTGACTCATTTGAACAAAAAACGTGTACCCATACACTTTTGGATATTCCAAATACACTAATTTTTCCACTTGAATATGATATGGATTTGCGCTCATTAGAAACTTATGCAAGGGAAAGCACAGATGCTCTTAGCAGAGCTCATTTGATGCATCTCATGGAGTAACTTCATTTAAAAAATAAATAAGAATACTTATATCGTATTTCCTCATATAATGCATCATTTTTAACAGAAATATTTGAACTCTTAGAAAATGTAAAAAAGTAAAATTCGATAGTTTTTAGAAAATGCATGTGCCGAAACCTCTTTAAAAAGTATTGACGGAATTTATTCTAAATTAAGATGCTAGATTTATAATATTCAAAAATTCATGTAAATTTAGAATTAGTTATTATTTTTAATAAAGTTAGACTAAGCCATTGATGAACAACTGATTGTAATGTAAAACGATTTGTATTATTGATATTTTATTCTGTAAAATACCAAGTAAATAAAAATACAATTCTAAAAATCCTACTGCTCAATTTTGTTCTTTTCATTTTATTCTATTCTAGTATTGTAACTCTGAAACTTTACTTCTATTATACACATGATGCTGAGAGCTTCGGTTAATGGCGTAACTTTAGACACAGGTCTTGCCTTTTGGGCTGAAGACTGATTCCTAAGTTGCCTTCTAAGTCGATTTCTTTGCCGGGTGGAGCGGATACTTCGAATTTTTGCAAAATCGCTACTGTATATAAAAATACTTCAATCTCTGCCAGTGATTTTCCTGGACACGATCTTTTACCTATAAATAGAAGAAACAAAATTCTAATGAAGTATCAATAAAATCCTACGAATTTTCTCTTAATTATTAAGACGTTTTTTTCAATTCTTACTTATTAGCTCACTCTCTCCCTATATATATATATATAGTCAAAAATTCTCCACAAGAGAGAGAGATGAATAAACATGATTAAAACTGAAAAAAATTGAAATTGCAAGATAACCAGACAGCAGAATTTAAAAGGAAATATGAAAAATTAAAATAATAGAGATAAATATAAAATGTAAAAGAATGAATGCTACAGTATTATCAACATTGCTGACTTAGGACAGCTTATATATAAAATTTTTTTATATAAAAGTGGGCTTGAGCATGTTTTGTGGCCAGCCAACCTTCCCCCTTTCTGTTAATAATACTGAGCAAAAACCTATTGAAAATAATGGATAGAAAATCTAAATCCATTATGAGAAAAAAGGTAACTTACCTAAAAATTGCACACAGAAATGCATAGCCAGCGCTAAATCTGAGTACAATAAACAAGTTATATATATATATTTATTGCCAGTTTCTGGGCCCAAATACATATTAAAAGCAATGGCTGAAAAGTAGCACTTAGTAAAAGTATGAAAAGAATAGAAATAATAAATTAAGAATTGTAAGCATACTACCATTGTCTTAGGGACACTAAGATTATATAACTTAAAAAATATAAAAATTAAAATTTAAAAACAGTAATTTTATCTAAAATTAGAATTTGAGGGTATCCATATCTATCTAAGAAGAATAATAAATTTATAATAATAAAACCTGTTAATAAACTATGGAAATTTAATCCTTACTATATATATATATTCATCCAAACAAGTCAAGTTCAAATACACTTTATAAACTTGTAGTGTGTGTGGATGACACTTAATGACAGTTTTTTCGAATATTAATTTATTAATTACCGGTTAAATAATTAAATTAATTACCAGTTTTCGACACCAACTTAGAAAACGACGTCTCCTTTGCTGTAACAATGTAACTTTTAAAACAATGACAAAAGTTGGCGTCAAAAACCGATTTTTCATCCAAACTAGCCAAACCGGGTGTGCATTGTTACAACAATGCCGACAAATCATGCACTTTTTTCAATTCCTACTGTTAGTTCACTCTCTCCCTATAAATATATATCTGGTTCAAATTTTCAATCGTTAATAAAATACTTTCTATTCATCCATTCAAAGTAGGAATTGATTTTAAAATTTTTTTTTTATATTACTGTTTTATAAAATCTTATTTTTGAAGAGAATGTAAAGGTCTTTTTTCCTTTAATATATTCTAGTAAAAGAATGATCTTGTTAATCCAACAAATTCAAAATAAATATGTTAGTTTAAAAATAAGTATATTATGGATTAAAATAATCTTAAAATCAATCGAAGTTTTCTCTAGATTTTAGTAAGGTATCTATTTACACAGAATACTATGAATTATGTAAATGCGTGGATTGAAACATTAATCAAAAATATTATAAAGAAGAGAAAAATAGAAAAGAATGTGTTTTCAGAATATACAGTCACAGAAAACACCCCAATAAAAAAAGGTATTGTTATTAAAAATTCTCTCTCTCTGCAAGCGGTTAAATGGAATAAACATGATATGGGGTCGATTCATCACTAGGGGGCGCTGCGATCGTGGCCATCATCACGTGATTAACAACGTGCTATCATGTAAACAAATAACAGCTAATGGTATGACACTTGTGATTGCGCGCTAACTTTCAAATTTGTAAACATTATTATTTTATATTCTTAAAAATATTTAAAGTACTAAAAAGAATTTAAATATATTTTCTACTATTTTAGTTTAAGAAAAGGGATCAAATATATGTAATTTTAGTTTGTATTAGATTTAAGTTTAGTTTATACTTCCATCCTTTGGCTTCGAATTTTTGTATATTTATAGGCTTAGTAATTATTTTTTATAAGTACCCGCCACTTTATGATTTAAATAATTCTGCAGCGCTCTATTGAACAAATTGCTTCTGGAATTGGGAGAAATCTATTACTGTCACAAATTATGTTGTAAGCGAATTTTTCCGAGAAAAATGCGTGCAGCTGTTAATAGGGAGTGGCTCGCCAAAACAAAGAATTGTTTTGACTACTGAGCCAGAATTATTAGTTAATACTTCGGCTGTAGTGTGTGAATATAGGAAGAGATACTGCTAATGAGTAGGATCAACCTAACAATAAAATTTTTACATTCTAAAATGTGTCACGTTTCAGAGCAGATGGATATATACATTCGTTTGGAAAGGTATTTATTAATAAATTTGTGACATTAATTGTATTCTTTTATATATAAACTTCTTGTAATTATGAAAAAATAGCCTGTGAATTCCACTGTTATTTTCTAAAATTTATATTAAGTTTCCTTTTTGCTGTTCTTGAAATCCATTTTAGTATTATTGTTTGGATATCAAAGTTTTTAATGTTAATTATTGTTTTATTTTTTAAAATTGTACGGAAATATTCGTTTGGTTTACATCTATTGGATAATTTATATGCAATTCAATAACTCATAAGAAATAATTTATACTAAAGAATAATTCAATAAGTTAATCATTATTTCTAAAAATTATGTATTAATATGATTCCCTTAATAGTGTAAGAGTTTTCTTTTTTAAACTTTCAAGACAGTTTAAAGAGAAATTTTTAAAAGAAATTTCAAACCTTTGTAAATGATAATTACTAAGTAAAGCCAGACAATCAAAGCTGGCTAATGTGTTATTTCATTACAGAATCATCATATATTTCAAAAGATCTTACTATGTCTTTGGAATTTTTATAGAACAGTTGTTTAAAAAATTAGTATACAATAACAATGTTTCAATTTTATGTATCCATATTAATGCAAATAAAGATTGAAACTGACAAAAAAAATTCTTTTTTGGAATACATCTTAGAAAATTTTTTTAACATGAGTACATAATGAAGTAATGTCACCGATAGTCTTTCAATAGAATATGAAAAATGCATTTTTTAAATTGCAATGAATTTCTTTGTTAAAAAAATAAAATTTTCACATGCTTCACTTGTATTATAATCATGTAATATTAAAATTAAATGTTCATAAATGATGCATGTTAAATAATTGTAATTACTAAAATAAACTAGCTAACAAAAATTTTGCATGCTCCTATATGTAAAAATTTTCACGAAAATAATTTAGCACGTTTCAAACAATTTCTAAAATTTTTCCCATATTTTAATATAGTTCATTTTTTTGTCCAAGGAGACAATAATTTATAAAAAAAAATTCAAACATTTGTAGGTGATAATTACTAAGACTAAAATTGCTAAATATTAGTATTTTATAACATATTTTTAAAAACTTCACAATGTATTGGTATAAATCATACTATTTTAAGGCCTCACAATGCCCTAAACATTTAAAAAAAAAACAATTTTTTGACACTTTCTTGTGGCTCATGCCATTGAGAAGCTTGCCACCAAATTATATTATTAAAGATTAAAATCATTATTAAACATCAACAAGTTTCCAAAGTTTATCATGAATAAACAGAGTTCCATTCTAATCAAAATAAGATTCTACTTCTTATAAGCAAGATAATTAACTAATTATATCATTAGTTTACAAGGAAAATCCTAAATTTCAAGAAACTTTTCAGTTTCCCAAATTATTCTTGAGCAAAATATTAAATTACTTCAAAGTTTTTCAAAGAAATGCTAAATCAGTATTCATACCATTCCAAAATTAGGAACTTATGTATTAAACTGCCAAATAATTTTACCAAGCAAAAACACATCAAAAACTTTAAAAAATTATGTTATTATTATTACTGTGTTCAAACATGAGCAGGAACAGCTCCAGTTATTGGCTGTATAATGCAACAACATCCCACTGAATCAAATGTCTATACATAAAGCCAGATTTGGTTTCATGATCCTAATTCTCAATAAATATATAATTGATCCAAGTATATTGATCCAATATTTGTAAGTAACTCAATGCGAAAAATTTATTCAGGACTTATAAGCAGGATAATATCAATATTCATGAGTCTTTTAGACTTTTATATTTATGTAAAAATAAATCGATATAAAGCACAAATCTAATCAATAATGATAAATCTTCTACATATTGTGCAAATAACTATAAATGCTTATTTGTAATGCATAGTAAAAAAAATTGTACAAGTGTGTGATAGGTTTATACCACAGTCAAACACCAAAAAACAAATGTTGTGCTAATAGATACCACACAAATATATTACAATTATTTATTTATTTATTTTGTAAAAGAATTAGGGATTCAAAAATGACTTTATTTTGATCATGTAAGAGTGAGCAGGAATTTTATATTCCATAAATGGACATAAACATATTCTATTATACACAGATTTTAATTAAAATTTTTTAATTCCTTAATTTATTATATTTGGAAATCAATTCTCGATCAATCATATCTTTTACCTAAAATAGCACAGCGAGTAAGGACTTTCAAAATGTTGCATAATTTTTTTTACATGTAATTTTACAAATGGTTAAATGATAATTTTGTTTAAAAATGGTACTTGATTAATCATCAAGTATAAAAATTAAAGAAGCTGTAGTAAATTAAAGTATTTTTCTATTTCTATAGTGAATGGTTCTCAAAAATGTTTCTTTTTCCCTGTAATATTCTAAAATTATTAAAAACAATAAGTTTTTGATTTATATGTATGTATACCTGTTTTTGATACAACATGTATGGTTACACATCAGATTTTTGCATTCTAATTTTTTAGATAATTAAATACTGAAGTATCTCTGTTAACTACTGTGAAGATGTGTAAAATTTAGATTAACTAAACATATGTTCTATTGTTTGTGTGTTGGACACACCTGCCCTTAATTTTACCAAAAACATATCAATCACTTGCAAAATATTATTTTGGGGGGACATTAAGGTATTTTCAATATTTAAAACATTGAATACGCTAAAAAATCTCTTGCAATGAAACCCTCTGTTAAGGTTTTCATATGCAAATCACTTAATGTTATTTGCAATGCATTTATTTTTCTGTACAATATTCTTCTGCTTCTATTCTGTTTTGTGAAAGGCAAGCTTATCTAGGAAGGAATGGAAAGTGCTGGACTTAATAAGAATGTAACGTTTGCTATCCCTGTATTAAAAGAATGTTTTTAAAAATTTTTTACATAATTATGCATGTATATGTAACTACTCATGAATTTAAAGCTTATAAAAATGTAAAATAAAAATAACGTGAAATTTAAAATGTCAGTTGTAGTATAGTAAAATTGATAATTAGAAATTTTCTTTTATCGTAATTGTTTTTTTAATATTAGGAAAAGTTAATGCAATCAGTATTTTAAGAATATAGATAGATACGTGCTTCTCAATTTCTATATGATCTAGCTCTTCAGTATCGAACTGATTTATTCCCTGATTTTTGGAAAAATAGTGGAATATGAATCTCACAAATTATTAAAATATATTGTATGTTCTTCACCATACAGCATTATACATTTATGGATGCATATTTTTTAAAGTACATATGAACTTCATTAATTTACTTGTATTTGTAAGTGTATTGTTCTGAAAATTACAAAACAATGACTTTGCTGAGCCAGTTCAGTTTCAAAATCTTATCTATCATGCTTGTTAAATTAGTGAAAATAGTTATATAAAGAGGAAAAAAATGTAGATGAGTTCAACTGCATACTTATTCATCAGTTAGAAAATTAGAACAGGTCCCAGAAGTAGAACCCTGGTTTGTTTTTTCGTGTCTGCAAAATTGAAATGCTTTGAAGTCGACACATTTATCAACATACAGTACAATAAAATTTCAAATGACTGCAACATAGAAAATGCATAGATATATATTAACATTATATACACAGTTAGGAAATAAAATGAACAAAGTTATGATGATATTTCTATAAATTAAAAAGTATTTTGTATTGCTACTAAATGGATGGCAAAATTTAAGAGTGAGATTTTATTCCAATAAAATTTAACAGAACAAATTTCTTTATTAAGACAGTTCAGTTTCAAATTTTTGTCTGTAGTGCTTGTAAAATTGTCGAAAATAATCTTAAAATAACAAAAACAAGTATTATAAAAAAATAAGTCAATTCCTTCTTAGGTAAGAAAATTTTTATTTTAGTTACTTTTTATCAAATAATTATAGTTAATATAAATATGTGTATACATATGAAGAATCACAACATTAGGTGACAATTAATTTTTATTAATTATCATTAAAGTATTGCAATGCTATCCAAAACAAATGTGTTTCAAATTTCAGTTCAACTGAATGTTTTAAAATGTGAGAAAAAACCTTTTTAATTTTGGACACAAGTCGCCAAAATGGTCACTATGTCGCCAAAAATGATGCCAACATGGATGTATTTATAATTATAAGAATAATTACTTTTAATCAATTAGTTTTTATTAATTAAATTCTGTATTGACAACCAAAATAATCATGTATATAAAATTTTAGCTCAATCGAGTGCTTTAAAATGTATTTTACTAACGATTGAAAATTTGAACAACATAAATAAATATTGAGAAAGTGTGAACTAATAGTAGGAATTGAAAAAAAAAACCGTAGGTAATCAACTACATACTTAACAAATACAGAGCATTCAGAATAGATCACAGAAGTGGTACCCTGATCTGTGTATGTTTGCAAAATTAAAATTCTTCGAATTCGAAATGCTCAGAAAATATTTCGGACTCTTTTTAAAACTTTAAAAATCGTCAGCGTATTTGATAAAACAAAAATAAAAAAAAATATTGAAAATTAAATAATTAAAAAGTACACACATTTCAGTCGAAATTTCTTTTGGAACAACTTCTTTCATTTGTTTTTGATAGTAGATGTAAATACGAAAATTCCGCCAAAATACTCAGTCGAATCAAACACGTGGCTATTTGTTTTGTATATCATCACGTGATTATGACGTCAGGTGTATCGAGTCCATTCTGTTAAATTTTTTTGACAAACGATAAATACATTTTTCGAAATAAACTTTTTTAAAAATATATTTTTAAATGTCATGAAATGCGAATTTTGTTTCCCTTGTTTTAAAATTTAATTGAATGAAGAAAATAAAATTTATTTAAGGATTTAGTAAGTTTAGTCTGCAGAATAAGACATTTGTAGCATACGCATAAGGATTTCATTTAATATTTAAATGATAGTTTAATTTTTTTAATACTTACTGATAAATTATATGAAAAAATAGACTTTTTAAAATCAATTTAGGAAGTGAAATCTGGAACAAATAACTTACCAACGGAAAAAGGAGTTGCATATTCGGGTTTCACCATCTTTTGACCATCAGGGCTTAAAAATCTTTCTGGTTTGTACTCATGAACATCCTTTCCCCAGAGCTTCTTGTCATGATCTATGGCCCAAAGCACTGACAGCACGGTAGTATTTTTCGGAATGAAATATCCATTTAATTCTGTATTCTGTAAAGTACTATAAAAAGAAGCTTAAATCAAATGCTTTTGAATGAATATGTATCCTCAAGATAATTAACAATAGGCATATTTTTAACACGCTTCAATTAGCTTCACCTGTATATAACAGAATCTTTGAACTCGATTTTTACCCATTTTAAAGTCAGATTAATTCGAAATTTTGCACACTTGTCAAGGACAGATGACAATACAATAATTTAATAATTTTTTTCCATGCTTTTGAGATGCTGTCGCCAGTGCTACCAAAAATAAATCATGGAGAGTGCTATTAAAACCTAATTGTGTCTTGGACTCTCCTCGTGCTGCTGCTGTGGCTGAGTTTAGATTATTGACTGGACATGACTGTGCCTTTGTACTTATTTATTACTTTTTAACCTGACTGACTCCCCTTTTTGTGTTTTGTGTGCTTCTGGACAAGTCATGGATGCTGCTCATCTTGACGTGTGCTCTGCACTTAAGAGTTTGGACTGTATTGTAAAGAAATATTGGATAGCTCGTTGCCTAATGACCTGATGATAATGGCCAGACACTTGATAAACAAAATAAAAAAATAATTTTGTTCCATTGTCCTGATTAGGATCATCAGGATTAACGATTTCCCATTTTCAGATTTGGTGACCAAAATATTAATTTACAACCCTAAAGCGAAAACGCTGATGGTTAAACAAATACAACAAACAAAAAAAGTGTTATTTTTGTGAAAAAGGGGATGATGCGTCAACAATTTCTTAGTTTGATTTTCTCTAAAAGCGTGTTATTTTTTAGTTTTTTAAATTATCATTTATTATTATTATTTTCTAGCAAAAATCCTAATTGTTTAAGATTAAATGATATTATGTAATTAGAAAAAAGTATTTTATCTTCAAAAATGTGTTAGACTCCAAGGAAGTGTAAAATTCATTTGCTCAATACAAATGTAAAAACTAAATAAAAGTAACAGAAGTCTCTTACAGTGTTTTCATATTTCTATATTATGTAATTTCAAGAATATGAAAAACTTTTCTTTGGTTTACGATCCAACCAATTTAAAATAGAATGTTGCTGGCTGATATTCATGCCAATAATTAATGGTTTAAAATTTTAGAAATAAGGATTATTTGCTTGAATGATCAAATTAATTATGAATACCACTACTTTTCAGAGTTTATTCACATTATCTACTTTATGGTCACTGGACGTATTTTTAATTTTTCTAGTTCTAATTTTTAATTTTTTTAAGGACAAGTTAAAAATAAGCCCGATGTAAAAATATATTTGTTATTTCCAATTCTAATATTTTTAATTAATAGTTAATAATGATTGCCCCTTTTTTCAGTAAATATTTTTTCAAACTTTTTATCTGAAAAAATGCTATTACTTTGAATCAAATCGAGAAATGGATTTGCTTATCAGAAGTTTTATTTGCTTTAAGAAAAATGAAACGCTTTAAATTAACATTTCAAGTTAGCTATATTATTTTAAGGCGTGTACTAAAATTTCATGAATTAAATTATAAACTGGAGTGTGTATGTTTTAATTTATAATCTTGCTAGTATGTTTACAATATAAATTCATAAATATATATATATTTTTAAAATTATAAACTAAAAAACAAATACATCGAAACAAAATTGCGGAACAATTTGTAAGGTTATTTCGAAACTTTGTTGTATGCATATAAATCACGCATATCAACCACGCGGCTTTCTGAGAACTCTTACTGGAGCATGCCAAACTTGATAACCTTCTTGTTTATTTAACTTTTGACACCATTGGATTTTTTAATTAAAATTGTAAGTACATACAAAGTACATGAATTAAATGGCCGTATTTCAGAAATAATTACCATTCATTTATAAGATAAACTATTGCATATAAATGTATATACAGAAACCGAACTTAGAAGACTTTACAACCTTTGACAATAAAGTTCGGTGAATAGTAACGAAGTGAAATATTCACGAAAGCTACCTTGCTGACCTTTGAAATAGTCACCTCCCATAACTATGCACAACTGAGGTCTGCTATACATGACCTAGAAACTTTGCACGAAGTCTTCTTTTGGGATGGAGTTCAAAAACCTCGTCACGTTTCGTTGGATGTTAGGAATATCGTCAATATCGATATAACACGTTCTTCTCATCCCTAAATTCTGGGTAACGATTTGTCGCACGGATTAAGGGTTAATTTGCAGTTCATTAGCTCTCATGCGCACAGTTAATTAACGATCTTTAGTGATTAATTTTCTCGCTTTCTTAATATTTTCGTCACTGACGGAGGTCTTCAGTCTTCCGCTACCGGGGTTGCCAGAAATACTTTCCCTGCTTTTCGAAAACGGGCGTACCACTCGTACACTGTTCATGGACAGTGCTTGATCTTCATTTAAACAAGTACCAGCATCCCAAAAGTTTCTTTTAGTGTCTTACCAAGCTTAAAAAAAACTTAAATTTGATTTTTTTTTGTTCGTTCACTTTTCTGTTCTCAGTTAAGAACCGACGTACTAAACAAGCACTTTGTAGAACAAGTCTTACACGGAACACAAATGAGTGTCAATTGAACAACGAAGGGAGGGGCAGATGGTCAACACTTGCCGCTATTCATATACAGCGTTTTGTTTCGCCAGTGTTGCCATATCAGCCGTTCTGACTTAGTTCACCGAACTTTATTGTCAAAGGTTGTATCTATCGAAATGCCCGATCATTCTATGATAGAACTCCTAAACGCGTACACATGTCTCGAGGTCTTTCGAAGCTACTGAGCATAAAACACCAGTAGAGTCGAAGAGTAGAGCCCCTCCCGAATGAAGGAGAAAAAACAGAACTTCACTGAATAGCGCGCGCTTCCCCAACTTCCTGTTACGCATTTCCGTCCCTTTTCACGAAATCACTCCCACAAATCTTCAGCAATCGAGAGGAAAGATGTTACACATCAAAAAAGATTACAAGTCGAATAAAGAAATATTTATTAACAATAGAGGGAAAATACAAAAAGGAATTAAGATACGTGCATATCACATTTCGACATAATCACCAAGTCTATTTAGGCATCTATCAGAACGCAGAACCAACTTGTTTCACCCATCTTGGTAGAAATCAGGTCCCTGTTCATTGAGCCAGGTCTCGGCGGATGTTTTCACGCCTTGGAATATTGCAGCACATATGCTGCACGCTACCATAGCTCAATCCCAGCTCTGGCGAGATATCACTTAGACCCATCGATCATTTTGAATTATTTCTTCAATTAATGTCGTGTTGATTTCTGTAGTTTAAGAACTTGGTTGGTCACTCGCTGCCATATTGTGGTTTTCGACATCCTAACTGCCTGATGGAAAAGAGTGACACCTTTTCACTGCATGTTGTCTGTGTGCTCATTTCTTCTTCATCATAAACTTCGACGATTTGACTGTGAATGTCCGATGCGGCCCATAAAAATTGAATCACGGCTCGCACTTCCAAACGAGACCAATTTAATAAGCTCTTGCCATTTCAATCGTCCTGAAACGTTTGGGAACTTTCACTACCTACCCGCAAACCAGCTGTATGATGACTAGTGCCATTTCTCTCCACTCTGGGGAAACAAAATTTCTCCACAATATGTAGTTTTCAAATGCTGCGGCTTGTAAACTTTTTTTCTGATCATTCATCGTATATTGCCAGTGACTTAGCGTACATCCCTAGCATCACAGAGGAGCCCAGGAATCTAGGAGGCCCAAAGCCTGTCTGACACGAAGTGCGTATTTGGGCTTTGGGCCCAAAACTTGACATTGCAGGTGGGGTCCTAATATTCTTTGTAACGCTACTGTTTATTGTTTAATAGGGCTCTTAAAGGTTAACTAGTTTGATATGTTTCTTATAAATATTATGGTACAAAATTAAGTTGGAAATGATTTTTACTTACTATCGCAGAAGATTTAAGGGAACAATTGTCCTCCACCTCATGAGCTCTGCTATACAAGCTTCAGTGTACGGCATTATGAGACGGTCCTGCCATGTTGGAAATCGTTCCCGTCCCACAACTTCGTCTATTTCAGCTTGGATTCTTTTCTGAATTTGAGTATCAGCAGCACAAATACAAAGCATCCAATCTACCGTCACTCTAACTGTATCACTTCCAGCTGCGAAGAATCCTCTGGATAAATCTTCCAAAATTTCCTCTAAAAGGAGTTAATGAGAGATGTATCGAAGAGAAATAAATAAATAAGCAGTCAGTCGAGCTGTATACAGAGAATTTTTAATTTTTAAAAACTACTTTTAGAAATATACGAGTAAAACTTCTATCTGGAAATTAAATTTTCTATCAAGAATTCAATATACAGTAAAACGTCGTTTATCCGAATCAATTAGGACCGTTCGGATAACCCAAAACCGAATGTGATCCATGCAGTATATGAAACCGGACACTATACGAATATTGAAAATCATCAAATGCGGGAAATGTGCTTGAGAAAAAGCAAAATTGGTGCAAAATGTCTCAATTTTACTTTTATTGTGGAAAATAATCATCTATTTTTCGCTGTACCATTGTACATCTTCGTTTTTTCGCTGCAAGGTCTGATTCTCTTGAGCAGCAGTAGTTGAGTAGGACAACAGTCTGTTGTTCGCATCACTCCATAGCTATCTCTAACGCAAAAAAAGCGTCAGCATTTCATAGACTCTTCCTACTTTCGTTCTTGTTGTTGTCATCGTCTTCATCCGTTTTATCGTCGACAGGGTCGGGTTCTTCTTGCATGGAAGTCACAATCTGGTCATCATTTAGCATTTGAAATCCAGTCTTATGCATCGCAAGCCATCCTGGTTTCCACATCAACAAAACTCAATAAAAGAGCACTTATACACCCCCTCACTTGGAAACAAACTGACCTAATACTACACGCAGATGTTTACCAAATCACACAACTGAAATTCCCCAAATATCCCTCATCTTAGATTTTCCCATCATTTTTGGCCTCACTAGAAACAACTGTTGAGCATTGCACTGTTCGAAAACATATCCGGACATTGGTCCGGATATTTCACGCTCCGGATAATAAAAGTTCGGATAAACGACGTTCTACTGTATTCTAAAACATCAAAATAATTAACAACAGAAGCGATTGTACTACTGAAATCCAAAAGAGAATTACTATGGCTAATACATGTCTTAATGGAATACGAAAATATATGATATCTGATTTAATGACAAGAAAAACGAAGGTTCTATTGTATAAAAGTCTTTTAAGATCAGTATTAACTTTTGCATAGGAAACTTGGTCCATGTCTCGAACAGATGAGAACGTGATAAGTTTCTATAAAAGGAAGATGTTAAGATTTATTTTTGGAGGAATTGAGGAAAATGGAACATGGCGAAGAAGATCAAATTTAGAGCTCTATCAATTATATAAAGAATCTGACATTGTTAACTTCATCAAAATACAACGAATTAAATGGGCAGGTCACGTTGTCAGAATGAACGAAGACCGCACCACTAAAAAAGTTTTCAACTCTCAACCAATTGGCACACGAAGAAAGGGTAGGCCAAATCTTAGATGGACTGATGACCTAGAACAGGGATGGCGAACCTTTTTGAGATATGGGTCACATTTTGTTCATATTTTTTTAAATACTAGCTCATGGCTCGTGGGTCACCAATGCCCATTTGCACCAGAGTTATGTTTAAAATTTTTTAACTGAAAGTTTTTAAAACTAAACATTTTTAAAATTCAATTGGCTTAACGCGTAAAAATGAGCGTGGTTTAACGATTTAATTTTGGGGAGGGGGAGGGAGGGGATAAAAATTCTTAAGTGTTTGGTACAAATAGCATTAAGTGTTTGAATGAACAAGGAGTAACGAAAATTACATACAATTTATATTACGAAATATCATTTATATATGTATAACAAAATTTATTTTAAAGTATTTAATGAGAAATCTGTCGCTGTTTATTTCAGATAGTTTTTTAAATATTAAACTCTGATATATATTATATATATATATTTTTTTTTCGTATTCATTAGTTTAACGCATTTCACTGTTAATTCCCTGTCAAGTCTATTTCTATTAGAAGAAAACCATTTTTCACCCGAATATGTGGACCCAAACATCATTAAAAGAGAACATTAGCTAGTTTTTTTTATTAATATAAAATTATTTGGTAAAGAATCCAGTATCATATTTTCAATTTTTACTGAGGGTCGTGGTAGCCTAGTGGTCAAAGTAACGGACTCGTGGCCGGCTTGTCATAAGTTCGAGCCCAGTACTGCTGAAGACCCGCCGTGTAGGGGAGCGATGCAAGTTAAATCTGTCGAAAGCTCAGACGTGCCTACCGTTGGTGCGGTAGTTAGAAGAGGGGGTGCCAGCTCAGGTGTCGTCCTAGTCACTTGACTATAGTTCAAAATTACGAGGTCCGTCGCCAAAAGCCTCCGAGTAGCTGAACACTGCGATGTAAATATTCAATCAACTTTTTTTGAGGGATTAATATTATCTGCACTACTTCCACACAGTTTTCCTTCGACTTCAGAAATCAAGTCTTCAAATTTTGTTTTCTATACTACGCTGCTTTGAAATTCAACTAATTCCATTTCTAAATTACCGATACCTAGCCACATAAATTCGGTTAACTCTATTGTTCAAATTCTGTTTTATATGGATATAAAATAAGGTGAAATGTATTTTTCAAACTTTTGAATTGATTGAATCTCTCCTTAAAAGCTCATATTTTATTTCCTGCATAGTCATTAAATATTTTTTAATTGCATTTTCTTGAATGTCAACGGAGTTTTAAAAAAATATTGTGTTCTAAAAATGTTTTTTGTAATTGAGGAAATTGCAAATAATATTTCATGATTTTAATTTCAAAATTCTTAGTAAAGATGTCAAGTTTCGTCATAAATATTGTAATATTTTCAAACATCGTTAAAACAATCAGTCCATGCCCTTGATGTTTTTATTCAGTTCATTAAAATGCTGAGTGATGTCGCATAAAAGCAAAAATCATGTAATTAATGTATATTGGATAATTCTTTGAAACTATTGTCTTTTTCAACTAAAAAGACATTAATTTCTTCGAATAACGCTACAAATCAATTAAGGGCTTGACCGAAACTAAGCCATTGCACGTTATTGTATGTCAAAATCTCTGAATTTTGGCATTCAATTTCCTCTAAGAATTGTGCAAATTAACTTTTTTAAAGAGCTTTTGCGTTTATAAAGTTGATTATTTTTATTAAAACTAATATTACACTGGAAAATGTTTTTAAACTGTGCTTCACTTATAAAACTTCCTGGTGTATCATATAATGCAATTCAATTAGAGAATGTAAAATATTTTGCTTAAGATACTGAATAAATCCAAAGTTTTTCACTCCCATACTAGGTGCACCATCTGTTGCTACAGAAACTATTTTCTGAAGGTCAATATATTTGTTTCTTTAAATGCAATATCAAATTCTTTAAAAATATCAAGGCTGGTACACTTTCCTTTACACATTATTAGTTTCATTAACTCTTCTTTTATTATATTTCCATACTAATACCGAGCAAAAACTGGTAATTGTGCATAACCATTTACATCATTACTCTCATCTAAAACAATTGAATACATTTCTGCATAACTTAAGCAGTTATGTATTTGCAAAAAAATATTTTTTTCCTAATTCTATTACTCGATCTTTAATTATGTTGCGACTTATAGGTAACTCCTTTATACGCTTTATAATCAAGTCTTTTACTTTAAAATCAGCAAACGATGTAGGACTACATTCTAAAATCGCTTTTTTTACAAATTCTTCTGAAAGAGGTTTCCTGTGGCAAGAAAATCAATGGGGAACTTAGAAACTAGCAGCTGTAAAGTTATTTCTTGGAACCAAAAATCTTTAAAACACTGTTTTGAGAAAAATTCTCTTTTTTTCTTTTGTAAAAAAATGCATTTTTCTTTCTTTATCTGTTGATATGCCGAGATTAGAATGCAACGTTTCAAAATGTCTTTTTACACTATATGTACGTGAAGTCACTTTATCATTACAAATTACACTTGTAAACATTTTATTCCATTCAGTCACAGTTTATTTATCAAACCATTCAGCTTGATATGGTCTGGAACCTGTATGGCTTGATTTTAATTTTCTAACCGCTGACATTGTACAGGGCTACAATTAATAATATTTATTATTTAGATTACAATAATTTGAGAAGAAATTTTGTATTAACATACTTAATATACATGCACATCAATACACATTACTTTTAAATGATTTCGAAATGGGTGCCACTAAATTTAACACTGGTACTGACTGGTACAAGCGAACCTTAAATTGCGAGCCAAAAATTGCTGGTATCGAGAATAACGGACATGCGCAGGACGCACACAAGGTGAAACAGAACGCGGACTATACAAATGCTATGGAAGTCTCTTTCTACAAACATAACTGAACATAACCTTACAAAAGTGCATTTTGTTCGAAAAAAGTGCTTTAAAAATGGTTATTTGCTATGGTTTGTCGATTTTTTTTTCAACAAACAAAAAGTGAGTACAATTATGCACTTTATTTGATATTTTGTGAACACTTTTGCTTTATTTCAAATACTACATATTTTCATATACACTTGTTGTAATTTGCGTAACTTTGGAACTGTAATGATGAAATGAAGGCTATGCTTTATTAAATTGCTTTTGAGTCAATGCAGTGCTTGAAATAATACAAATAGAATATAAATAATCGACACAAATTAGAAAATCTAAATAAACCCGCGTAAGCAAACAAGTGATTGTCTAGCAATCGTGGGTCAATTAAAAAGCTTGCGTGGGTCAGTGTTTGACCCACAGGTCATAGGTTCACTATCACTGGCCTAGGAAAAGATCTCCTAGTTTTGAGAACTAGGAATTAGAAAACAATAGCAGGAAGAAAGCTGGCTTGGAAAAGGATTCTTGAGAAGGCCAATACCCTCCCTGAGCTGTCGAGCCACTGAAGAAGGAAAACCTCAAAATTCCACTAAAATAGTAGTACATAACTTTTTTGTAAGTACTTAAGTATTACTAAAAAATCGAATAGAATTACAACATTTGTTTCTTTATACGCTCTAAAATTCATTATATTTTATTTTTAAACTACTTATTCCACACTTAAAACGTACGTTTGTCATTTTAAAGATTAATATAAATGTTTCAAGTATTTTATGCGAGTACATCAATTAATTTTGAAATTGCACCAAAAGATTTAAAAAATACGTGCTTACTTTTGAAAGTTGTATTTGGATCATTGTTCCTTTTCTTAACCTCTAAAAGATATCCGTCCAGGAAATCTCGAATATTATTAGGATCCAATGTTGCGTCATGCTGATTGATTTCATTTCTGGAAAGAAACGAGCTCAAGTGATTCTATATTACGTAATAATCTACAGCAATATGATTTTGCAATTTTTAACTCTACAAAATTCATATTTCGATTTTATTCTAATACAACCTTAGATCCAAGGACAGAACTGAATCTATTGTAGTTGTTTCAGGAAGTGGGGCTTTTTGATCAAAATCAGGTTTTATTTGTCATTTTTTTTCCTTTTTCAACAAGTAATGTATTAATAATTTTTAAATACCACATTTTAACTCCGATATATATAACTATCTTTTATTTTAATAATATATGCAGCATCAAATGATCAATAAAATAATACTTTCAGTTTGCCCAGATTTTGTTAATAATTACTCGAGTTCAGTAACTCATTTTGGTAACGACAAATAATTTAAGCTTATACTGCTTCATGCTATATAAGGAGCTAATATAATATATAACGAATATATCTTATTTATAAAAATTATATTTACAACTAAAATACTTTTCCCAATCAATAAAAAAGGTTTTACGTATGAAATGTGCCATTGTACGTAAGTTATGAGTGGGAATTCGATCTCCGTTCCCCCACACAGTGCGCCATTTCAAATGATTAGACCAGAACTGACGACTAACATACCTTAATTTCGAATCTGGAGCTAATGAGCCTTTCCAATTGTAATATCTCAAGGCTCCAATACTGTAGAATACACAGATTATTAAGGGATAACTTTTTTTTGCATAGCTTTTCTATTACTTATGATCGAATTTCTTCAGTTTGAAAGTTCTTACTGGGCAAGAGAAAACCACCGACTCGTACGAGTTCGTACATGGATATTACATGAAAAATCTTTTATAAACTGTTCTAGGGTTTGCATTCTTGCCTACCTAGAACTAGTGTATGCCAGAAAAAAAGAGGATGGGGATACTTCCAGAACTTTAAAACATCCGGTACATTACTTTAGAGACTCACCATGACTCTTCACATAAGCCTCCATGTTATAAATGACCCTTGGTATTGTGCACTGAATTGCCTTTTTCCTACAAACTACCGGCTCGCTCTGTATAGGGCTAGGACTTAAAGAGCAGGTTTACAACTAGGGTGAATGCCGTATGGAACATTGTATATTGACACATCTTCTTAAATCAAGTTTGTATGGTTGGGCTCGTCTAGAGCACAGACCAGAATGTTTTTTATCCTCCGAAGGTTTCTCTTAAAAGCAGAGACTCGGTCCTCTCTGGATTGATCTGGATCCAACTGCTCACCTCCGTTCCGGGACATGACTACATTTTGTAATGATCTAGATTAGGCGGACTCAACCTTTTCTCCCGCCGGGCAACGTACATATGACTGTTCCAACGTACATATGACAGCCACAACATGAGGATGATTGAGAAAAGACACTCTAAGCTCAAACCAACATTGATCAAATTAAAAAAAATTGTTTTTTCAATACTATATTAATTTTTCTATGTACTTTTATGCATTTTTTATAAGTTATGGGGTAGTTTCAATTTCCTTTCATCCATGATCAAGCCTCTTGTTTGATTTTTTTTGCCAAAAAAATCGATAGCAAAATTAATAGATTTGGTTGCTTGATTTAAATAGTTTCCCAATAAATTTTTAGCGCATTGTTTTTAAATAATTGAAATTCTTAGGGCAATGAGCCATGACCGGGGCATTCAGAAAAAGCCGGCGGGCCAACATGCGGTCCGCGGGCCGCAAGTTGAGCATCATTGGTCTAGAGACACGTGCCATTGGATTTCACTTGCGAGGATTGAAACGGTTCCCAACGCTAAATTAATACACAGTGGATTTATAGCTGGTGCTCTAAGCCGAAATGGATTATACGTTCGGGGCGTTCTTACACACTAATAAAGGTTTGACACTACATGTAACTTTGTGAGAGTAGACCTGTTTGGTTTCCATGACGAATTAATCGGTTCCTTAGTTACTTTTTTATTCACAGACCAGAACTGGCTGCATTTTGGTGCTCGGCTGCGATCCTATAATCCTTTTGGAGTGGGAATTTTTTACTCGCCTCTACTACCATACTAAATAATCAGACTAGGACTTTGTACTCATATGTTTTGTAAGGCCATATTTGCTGATCGACAAATCTGCACCTTAGACCATGTGATGGATCTGTACGCGACCATCTCATTAATCTTCTTGGGAAAACTTTGGGGATAGTATTCGCGTTAATTCACAGCCATCCCTTTCAAGAAAAAACCCTGATATGGAGATTAGTTTGACTATATAAAGTCAAGGTTTTGTAATTGTAAGACAGAAGCAGCGGAGGAACTGTTGTGGCGATAAGTAGGTGAGATTCAATTCATTTTCCCATTTTGAGTTTAGAAAGGAATTTGCCACTATACTAAATTAGTGGATTGAGAATTTATAATCTAAGATAGATTAGTTTAAATTAAACTGATTACATGCGCTTGTTCACTTTAGAGTACATCGCTTTCGTTATATCACTCCTAGGGTCTTTTCTTTTAGTTTAACTAGTGGTTTTTAGTGTGCTTGAATAGTAATAAAATAATAATTATTATGGAAGTTTCTGGTCATGCTTTGTTTCCCCTTATACCCTTAGGTAGGCAGGACGGTGAGGGAGTGACTTCAAATGGATGTCGCTCATAATCACCACTATTAGAGGTTTCCAGACGACATCACGTGTAGGTTTACAAGCATTTGGTGGCAATCCACACAGCGCAATTCATCGCAACGATCCAGTGCCATTGGACAGTTGCAAAGTTTATAAATAACGCGTATAATTCACGTTTATCATGCCTATAATACAAATCCCATTTTACTTTGAATTACCAAATGGGTTTATTAATTCGAAGTTAGGGCAATGAAAGAAAAAACAGCAAGCACTTTACCTGCAATAAGCACTAATTTCATCCATTACTTGAACTAAACGACTTTTATTTCCTTTGTTAAAGTAACTCATGAGAGTTTTTAACCATGGAAAAAACGTCTGCCATGACAGAGCTCCAGCAAGTTTTGCGAACTCTCGGAGAAGACTGTCCAACTTCTGTCTCTTAGGATCGTTGTATTTCAAGCGTTTCCCAAACAGTACAGAGGCGATATTGTTGGACATGCTCGGTGCTAAGAGGAACGACAGTTTCGTTGGCTTCCCAAGATGCTCTGACATTATGTCTAATAGTTCTAAAATTTCTTCCTAAAGTAAAAGTAAAAAATTAAGGATAGGAAAAAAATTACAAATTTTAGATTAATAAAGGAATTTTCTTTGAAATAATAAAACTAGTATTTTGAAAAAAAAGGAGGAAAATTGATTAACCAATTATTTATAATACTCAAAAACTTCATTAGGGAAAAATCATATTTTTGCTATAATAAAATTCTATAGTTGCTATATTTGTTGTTGTTACTAATGCCACCTGTCTGACGATGTCAGATCGAGGCTTGCGAAATTCATTGCGGATAAGAGCAAGGTGTACGCCTGGCGTTAGCTTTAATTTTATAATACAGGTGACAGTATGACTTAGCTTAGTTCGCGATGGAGGAAAAAAGAAACTTGTTTGATGTGTTTGGAGAGGAAACAGCAACAGCTCGAACAAGCCAAGGATGGCTTGTGAAATTTTGATCAGGTGATTTTTCTTTGAAAGATGAACCCAGATCAGGAAGGCCTTTAGATGTCAGTGACGAAGTGCTACGTAGTATGATCAGAACAAATCCCACGTTAACTTCCTCAGAAGGGGGGGATTCGAACTTGGAATTCATCAGACTACTGCTTTGGATTACATTAAAAGGCATGGTTTCGTGTCCAAACTCTTTGTTTCGGTGCCACACGAATTAAGCGAAAAAATTTATTGGACAGAGTTTCGCCATGAACTTCAAACCATCCTCGTCACAAAAGGGAACCGTTTTATGATTACTTGGTGACTGGAAAAGAAAAATGGGTAATATACAAAGACGTGGCTAGAAAAAAAGCATATGTTTAAAAATTGGAGACATCATCGTCCTCATTAAAAGCTAGCATACATCAGAAGAAGGTTATGCTGTGTTGTTGGTGAGACAACAAGGTTATAGTGTGCTATGTGTTGTTGAAAGAAAATGAAACACAGCCATTACTGATCAACCTTGATGTTTTGAAAAAAGAAATTCAACATAAACGCCCATATTTGGCAATAGAAAGCGTGAGATTTTTCAACACGACAACGCTAGAATACACAGGGCAAGAAACACCGCATAAAAAATTGCAGAGTTGGGTTGGAAAACTTTACCTCAGCCAACATATATCTCTCATATTGCACTCCTGACTATCATCTGTTCAAGTCCATGCACAACTTTGTTGATGGAAATAAATATAAAAATTATGAGGGGGAGGGTGTCCAAATGAAAGTGAAAGAATATATATTTTGTATCTAAAACAGAAGATTTCTTTTTTTTAAGGAATTAGATAAGCTGCCAGAGAACTTAGGCATATAGTTATAACTAACAAAAGAAATAACATTTTAGATTAAATTTTAAATAAAAAGTGAAAAAACCTTTTTTTCATCAGAAAAAATGACAGAACTTTCTCTTACATCCAATTAAATGAATTTATTATATTTTAATTCCCCTACAAGTAAAGAAGTGTTCATACTTTAATGTGTTCTTCCATTCTTGTTTTACCGAAACCCAAATCACGAAGCATGTGTAATGAGAATCGTCGCTGTTCTTTCCATGGCAATCCAGTAAAAGCTTCTGTTCCTAAAAGGAAGGGAACACACATTTTTATTACATGACCTAATTATTAAAATACTAAGTTTTATAGATCTCATGTGTAGGATTTTTTTTCTTCGAATTTTAACCTTATAATCAATTGCAATCTTCTGAAATAAATATTAACTTTTAATTTTTCTCCTTCTCGTTTTAAACACCTTTCTTTATTCGCATATTTGAGATTTCTATACGATCTCATTATCGAATTGGACATTCAGTCTGATCCAAATTTAATGCCTGCTGAATTTCAAATCTGAAATATTTGGTTACCCTTCATGTTCTAAATTATGTGTATATTTATGAGAAAAGGGAAAGAAATCAAGTAAAAAAGATTTTCAGACACAGTGAAAATAATTTTTTGAAATAATGAATAAATTAGGGGGGGGGGGAATCTTTTCGTCACGTCACAAATTTCATTACTTCAAAGTTTTCTTCACCCATATTATTTCTTAAACTGAACGAATAATTCCATAATGTTCGCATTCACATCAGAAATCTCTTTCGTGTCAGAGCCATTCTTATTTGAAATTGTGCTAAATGTAACTTTCTAGTGTTCACCAATATTGTTCATCGGTTCTTAAGAAAAATTAAGGGGACATGGTACGATTTAAGCAAAAATTTTTAATTTAAGGATTTTCAATATTTTTGTGGTTACCTTTATGTATGTAAACATATTTTGTAAATACTATACTATGTAAAACAGATTTTGTGCTCAAAATTTCATAAAAGGCTAGCCATTTAATTTTTTAAGGAAAAAAACTTAAAATTTGTCAAGTGATTTTAAAATGCTACTCCTCCAACAAAAAATTACGTACACACAAAAAATTTGATTTACAAGTACGTCAATACTATGTATAACAAAGTTGGTATGTGTTTTACAATAACAATGATTCGTATTCGTACAATACTTCTTTTTATGAATGCTTATTGAAAATTCCTTAAAAATGTACAAATTTTGAGTTGAATTATTTTTAAAAAAATAAGTATTGCTTTGATTCAAAAATGCATGACAACTTTTGTTACATGTACACTCATGTCCATAAATTAAGGATAATTCAGAATCACACAGAAATTGAACTCTAAAATAAAAATTTCACCTGTAGAATTATCAAACACATCTTGAAGAAGAATATGCAAATTACAGGAAACCACCAGATGGCGCGGATAGTACGTCACAATGACGAGAGTGTAAGAGAGGAGTATATAAGGAATGGTGGCAAAGAAGTAAAATTGTTCACAAGCGCTTTAAAAGCCTTTCAGTGCAATAACCGCATAGTTATGGCACAAAGGAAGCATTTGGAGGATTTTTTACGTGGTAGAATTATCGGACGACTGGAATGTGGACGTACCCAGCTAGAAGTATCCGAGGAACTTGGAATCGCCCAGAGTGTCATCTCCAGGCTTTGGCAACGATTCCAAGATGATGGTAATGTGAGTAGATGTTACAGCACAGGTCACCCCCGAGTTACAACGCCGAATGAGGACCGGTATTTGGCAGTTACTGCCAAAAGAAACAGACGGAACACAGCATCAAACCTGTCTTGTCAGCTCTCTTCAGCTACCGTACGACAGTTTCAAGGCAGACCGTGTACAGACGCTTAAGGCATATGGTCTATATGCTCGTAGGCCTGTCAGATGTGATCCCCTTACCGCAACTCACTGTTGCCTGCGATTAACCTGAGGTAGAGAGCATGCATTATGGACACCGCAACAGTGGTCTTGTGTGATGTTTTCCGACGAGTCCAGGTTTAGTTTGCAGTCTGATTCTCGCCGGACTTTCATATGGAGAGCGCCAGGTAACCGTTACCACCAAGAGAACACCATTAAACGACACCGTTACGGTGGTGCAGGATGCTCGTTTGGGAGGAATAATTCTTGGTTCCAGAACTGACCTTCATGTTCAGAGTGTAACGATGACAGGCCACTTCTATCGGGATGTCATTCTGGAACAACATGTACGTTTGTTTCGGGGCGCCATGGGTGCTGAATTTCTGTTTATGGATGTCAACGCCCGTCCTCACCGTGCAAACATTGTAGACGAATGCCTTCAATCGGAGGATATCACCCGTATGGATTGGCCAGCATACTCACCGGACTTGAATCCAATAGAGCATGTGTGGGATATGCTTGGCCGACGAATTGCAGCCCGTCAACCCCCTCCCACCTGTCTACCGGAACTTCGGAGGGCAGTGCTTGATGAGTGGTGTAATATTCCCCAAGATCAGATTGATAATTTGATACTCAGCATGCGTAGGCGTTGTAAGGCCTGTATTGCATCGTCCGGGAGACATACTCCGTATTAACCATAATACTAACCATGCTATACTGTTTTTTGTAAATAGTTTCTTTTTTGAAATTTGCTCCAGGGAGTAAAAATCGCAATTTTTATTAATTATGTCAAACATATAGCATCTTTTTTGCTCTTTACCTTTTGTTTAATAAATAGACTTTACAAATAAGTCAAATTTGTTTTGCTTCTGTGTCTTTCTTTGCCTGAACTTCATTATCCTTAATTTATGGACATGAGTGTACTATTAGCAATAGGTAAAAAAAATTTAAGTATTAGGCACAATTGAAAAAAAAACCTTAGCATTTTGAATGAAGACAAACTAGTTATGTTATCTTTCCGAGATAAGTAAGTTTAAAGTTTTGATTTGCCATAAGGATGTGAATAAAAACGAACGTAAAAGCTATGATAATTCTATTTTTTTTCCAAGTTTAGAACTTCCAAATTTTGTCAGTTTACAGAAAAGTATATAAAAAATAATTTTAGCTAAAAAAATTAAATTTGATTTTTTGACCAATTTTTGTCAATTGAATCATATTGTGTCCCCTTAAATAATATTTATTTTTATTTATTTACAAGTAAAGAAAACTTAATAAAAATTGTAAAAAAACATACAATTTATCTAAGGGAATTTTACAAGATTTTACATAAAATTCAGAATTATTCAGAGGATATTGAGCTTTGATATATACTCACATTTATTAAGTGTTATAATAGCAAAATATGTTATAAAACAATAGTTTTAACGGGTGGAATTTTTGTGGTATAAAATGGTTTTAAATAGAATACTTACTTAATGATTCCTCAGTGAGCTTAATGGGTATATTTGTTGGTCTACCCATAAAAGCGTCTTTCGAAAATGCCTCCTTCATAATCTCATAATCGGTTATCACAACTAAATCTAGGCTACCTAATCGTATACTAAAAGAAATAGTTATTATAATACTAAACATTAAGAGTTATAAGCAGTAAAGAAAATAAAATAGCTATTGCTTTAAATATATATATATATATATATAAACTCAGTAAACAGTCGTCAGAATTCTTAATAAATAATGTTCGTATTGAACATTAATTCTTTTTGAATTTTTAATATCATTCGATCTCATATTCTGTCCCTTAGTGTTAAAGCATATAGAGCAATGTTTATAAACTCAGCTTGTTGAATATAAAATAACGAAAAATCGTTGCCAATAATTATTGTGCAGGTCAGGATCATGTTAATTCAACAAAATATAGTAACGAGAACTATAACTTTAAATATTAACTAAAGAAGCTAGAGATATTATGTTGACTGAATCACTAATGTTCGATATTTAATTATTCATACAATAAAAAAACATTATTTAACATACTTTAAAAGCCAGCTTTACTGCCGCATTTGACAATAAAGCAACTTTTTAAGAACTTATACTAAAATAATCGTCTCAATTACATAATTTGTGGTTATAAAATGCTTAGAAAGTTAAAAATATTTGTTTTTAAATCTCTTTCTGTTTTTAAATCTCAATCCATAAGATTTGAAGTTGTACGTAAAGAAATTAACTATGAAGGAATTGTTTTTTTTTTACTTAAATTTTTAAAATTTTATTAAATTGCTTTGTAATTATTAACGAGTTTAATAATTGACAATGCATGGGTCTATATTTTTAATACGAAAAGCAAATGGAACACTCGTTGCACTTTGCAAGCAATAGATCAAGAATATAATACTTCTTTATTTTTTTAATTTGTTGCTTTCAAATTAGAAAAAGAAACTCGAATACAGTGTGAACCATTCACATTAGATTCCATTATTTTTACATAGTAAATATGCACTGTTGGCCACCGTAAATGCAACACCCTGAAGGAAGCACGCAAATAACATGAAATTTACAACAAGCATTAGCGGAGGTGAGATATGCAAATGATTAGAATTTCAGCGCAGACACACATCACGAAAGCCTGTGGCACCACCTCAAAGCGATATTTAAGGCTTGGAGATTTCGACGATTTCAAGTTCGGCAATTGTGTTTTTCTTGTGGTTTTTTCAAAAAACGATCAGTTATGTCTCGTAGAAAACAGCGATCAGCTTTTGATCAAGTATCCGAGTTCGACAAAGGAACGATAGTGGCATACCGAGATTGTGGATTATCTTTCAGGGAAATCGGTAGTCGCGTGTTGGACGAAACCAAACAACTGTAATACCGATTTGGGACTATTGAATGCAGGAGGGTACTACGGACCGACGGGGTCGATCGCATCCACCTCAGTGCATCACTTCACGTGAGCACAGGCAAATTGTGGGCATGGCAGTGACGGATCGCTCAGTCACATCACGAACCATAGCACAGCACATTGAGTCTGTAACGCATCATTCAGTGTCTGCGCGTACAATTCGACGCCATTTACAGCAGAGTGGTCTGTCTTCAAGACGTCCATTGCTTGGTCTACAACTTTTTACAAATTTTTTCCCATTTTAGTAATAATTTATTTCTTTTCTTATTTTGTGCATATTTCTCTTCAAATGTACTAACCAAATCTAAAAAAAAACGTCCCCATATCTCCATTTTTTTTAAAAAAAAAAGTTGTCGCAAGTAGCCGGATACCTTAAAATAAAAGGTTTTGTTTTCCGAAAAACCCTTTTCCATCATACTATTCAAAAACTTTTTATATTCACGAGTGCATTCAACAGGAAAAAAAAAGAGAAAAAAATACCGATTTAATATATCTGGCTTCATGAATACATTAGCTGTAATATAAATATATTACTTTTCTTTCTAAATTATTTCTATCTTGATTTGAGGTCTTAACTTCAGTAAGTTAATTAGTATTGTCAAGTAGGATACAACCGAATTCCCTTGTCTGATAATTTAATAGTATAACCAAGATATATTCCGGGCTTCAGGGGTCCAAGCTTAACTAAATTTTAATTTTAACCTTAATTTAAACTCTTTCTTCCTGCTCGTTATTTTATATGAAAGAAAAAAACTTATTCTAGTTCTCTCTCTTCCCCCCTCCCGTCAGAGAATTTTTAAGTAAATTTTCTAACAAAAAATGACCCAAGCGCGCGAAGTTCTTATAGCATTGATTGGCATTCTGTGCCTATGCACTTTCTATATAAGTACGAATATTGTAGTTATCAGTATGAATTTATTTACAACCTTACGCCACACATTTAATTTAATGCGATAAATACACTGCAGAATTGTTTTTGAATTTAGGTTCATGTAATAATGCTAAAATTGAGTAAATATAAATGATTAAAATATTGAATTACATTACGCGCAATAATGTACAATTATGTATTAATTTACAAATTAATACATAATTGGAAGTAGACATGCAGCAATAGGTTTCAAAATACAATTTTTGGTGGAATTTCATATACAGTCGACTCTCGATAATCCGAAGTTGGAGGGACCAATGAAAAACTTCGAAATATCAAGACGGTAGAAAAAATTCCCAAAATAAACAAAGAAATTTTTTTTCCTAACACATTTAAGTTTGAAACTATGTAATAAAACAACAATTGTACAAATGTATAAAATTATTTTAAAGTATTTTTAAAAAGCACATATTATATACAGTATAAATGTTTTACAGAAGTTAAAAGTCCTGTATTAAAAGAATTTATTCAATACATTCATACACAATCCTACTCGCATCTCTTCTTCACAATAGCGAACCATCGTTTCTGAACACATGTGTAGCAAGGTCACGTGTTAAACGAAAGAAATGGACGGCTGTCAACAGTTACGGTTGGTCTACTGTCCACTTGAAGAAGGAAAGCAAAAAAAGTGTCTTTTCGCCTGATCAATCGGAAAACCTATAAGGGGTAGCAGACAGATGGCCATCAAAGGGGCTACGTTACAGGGCAGACACGCAGAGACAATGCAACGCAAAACTTGTTAACTTCAACCTGTTTTCTACAAGACTGTACATGATAGTGAGTGTTCGAATTGTCGAGAGTTTTATAATATAACTTCGAATTATTACGTGTTGTAGTCAGGACAGCGACAGATTTTACTTCGAATTATTAAGTGTACCCAAACGTATTGTTTTAGTTCCAAATATAAAGAGTTTTTCCAGGGACTGAGTATATACTTCTAATTACTGAGAGGCTCGTATTATCGAAGGTTTGAATTATCGAGAGTCGACTGTATTTATATAAGGAATGAAAAGAAGTTTAAAAGTTGTATGTGGAGAAACAGACCTTTCCTTGAAGAATTCATACATGCCAGAAAAACTTTAAAACCTAAACCTTCAGACAATATTTAAAATGTAGCAAATTTTTTGTGTATGATATTTTTTTTGTATTATAATACTTAAAATGTGTCTTTATGAAAAATAGCTTTTAATACCGTTTTAAATATGCGAATTTCTCTATTCAGTTTCTTTTAATAAAGACCATTCCAATATGCTTACACATTGAAAAAAACACACCATAACAAAATTACGAAAATTCATCATTAATAAACTGATTTTAGCATAATTTTAAATGAACTGAATCACAGTATTATGATAAATATTCTCTCTAACCTCCCAATTTATCATAAAGTTTGGAGAAACTGAAGTAAACATAGAAAAAAAAACAATGCTGCAAAAAACTGAAATTTTCATTAAAATGCTATTAAAATAAAAAATTCAAGGAAAGCAAAATTCGTGATATTTACTAAATACTCAATACAATCCCTCTTCTGAAAATAATAATTTTACTGTCCAATCCTGAAATATATTTTGACGAATAAAACTTACCTATATAATGGTCCATATTTTTTTGATAGTTCAGTGAGCTTAATATATGGCTTTTTAGTCATAAACGGAATATAGCCTACAATAGGCAAACCAACGGGTCCAGGTAAACGTTTTCTCGTATCTTTGCCTGTTGCCAACCATATTGAAACCAAAATAATAAAAAGCGCTACAAAAATTAAGGTGATTAAATCCATGTTTGAAAGCAAATATGAAGTATTGTTTGTCACCCGGACTGTTTTGAAATTGTATCAGTAATACTGGTTTGCCTTTTTAATCGCAATGTTATCTTATACTGCTTCGCTGTTAAAAATTCACAGACAATGCAAGGAAGTTTCGTGTTAACAGAAGAAAAAAAATATTAAATAAAAACTGTTCAGTAACTTAATGGTGATTATCTGATAATTTGAAATAACATAATTTTTTTAAAAGCAAACTGGGAAAGGAAATGGTGAAGATTTCTAATTTTCATTAAATCTTCAATAGAATAAAAGGCCTCTATAAAGTCGGGTTCATAACTGCAATCTCTTTACAGGAATTTTATGTTTAAAATTTTAAATTAATACACGCACACATAAACTGAGATTAAAAATTTAAATATTGATTCAACCTTATCTACCTACAGGGTGTTGCTATATTCGACTGACAAATTCAGAGGGGTGATAGAAGCAGCATGGGGAACACAAATCAACATAGAACAAGGTGTTGCAAACCATGTTTAGTTAGAGTAATTTGTAAGAGCAGTTATGAAGGATGTGATGCATAAAGAGGAATGAAAAGGGGCAATAAGATGTGAGAAATACATTTATTAGGCGTAAAGCATATACGCAGTGGCAACTTCGAACACTTCCTGTGACAATCACTTGTCGTTGCATTTCTGACGCCGTGTTGTGATACATTAATCTATTGAAAACATGTTTTATGTCTAATAAATGCATTTCTTACCACGTATTATCCTTTTCATTCCACTCGACATCACAACTTTTATAACCGTTTTTGCGCATTGTTGTTGCTGTTGACGTGTCCTTCCTGAAGAGAAGGAGTGAAAGTTGCCAGGGCTTGAGACAGGTTGGACTTCTACACGATAGATGGCGACAACACCTATCTCTACCTCGGATACCTTCCTGTGAAGCTTCATAATGCTCTTCCAAAGTAGAGGTACAAATAAAATGACATTTCATAAATTCTAATTTAATTTTTCACCAGAGCGGGAATGAACAAACTTCTTAAGGTATCCGACTGCCCTAAAATTGTGAACTTCACCAAAATTTTTTTAATTGATTATTTTAATTGCAATTTTTTAATAATTTTATTTTATAAGTCATCTTATTACCATTATAAAAATACCAAGTGTATTATTTTCTGTTCACTAGAACAAAAATTACAAGTATTTTGGTAAAAGCAGATGCCACACACATTACTTTCCGCAAGATGCCATACTTTAAAATGCGTTTTAGTCGAAATGTATTTTTTCGAAAATGATCAAACGGGGACAGCGATTGCTCAGAAAGTTTTGAAAAAATAATTAACTGAAATTTTCTGTTCTGTATAATAGTAGAAGTGTTTTAACCTTCATATTTATCGATCAGTGCTTTATTACAAAATTTACAGTCCCTTATGTTAATATAATCACTGTTTTTTTAAGCAATTTCATATAATAACTAAGATAAAATGCTCTAGTTTTCATAAAAATTAAAATATCTCTTATCCTGAAGGTCATTTCAAAATGAATAACATAACAACACATCAAAGTTGAAAATTTGTTCATAAACTTTTGGTACAGAATGGGAACCGTTTATGTTATTTTTTGTAAATTTTACAAATTTGCCCCCATTTTACAAAAATAATTTCTTTTTCTCTTCTTAATTTTTGCATATTTTCTTAAAATGTACTAAAAAATCTAACCCCCCCCCCCCCCCAAAAAAAAATCTCCGTACTTTTTTTTAAGTTGTCGCAAGTAGTCGAATACTTTAAAACAAAGCGCTACATAATTTTTTTCTTCAAACGGACATTCAAATTATATACGACACTCTGCTTAGTTATTTTTTTTACTAAATTTAATTCTAAGAGAAAAAAATAACCAGTAAATAAATAGTGGAATATAGAATTATATTTTTTAATTCTTAAAATTTTATAGTGTGCTTTGATTTAGCAGTATTTTGTTTTATTTTTATTGAAGTACACGGATGTTTTTTATTCATTGTTTATAAAATTTTAATCACAACTTAGATGCATGTAATATCAATAATTGTATTATTATTATTAATTATGAGGTCAGACAAATTTTGTATTTTTTCAATATTCATGTCTCTGATCAAGTTTGCTTATAAATATAAGCTGATTCCAAGAGCTTGTATTGTTCAGATTTGATTTGTCATTGTTGTTTCTGAGCACAATAAGGTAAATACAGCATAAATTATCGCTGATTTTTGTTGCTGATTCAAAACGTGCAGCGGCTTGAATCAGTAAAGATTAATCAGTTTATGCGTTATCGGAAATTCACTTACGGTTTAAATGGTGTAAAAAGGTTAGTTAAACAAATCTGACAATAATAAAAATAGCTTTTAATAAAATCGTAAAAAATATCTTAAACATTAATATCGGATTACACTTTTCAAAGAATGTACAATTTTGAAACTATGCATGATATTTTACACTTTTTTTGTAATTAAAAAAATGGTAGCTAATTTCTAATTTTCAGGGGCATAAGATTTAAAATTTAGTTAAAGAAGTTTTTAAGTGAAATAAAAAATTATTTTGAAAAAAAATTGATTTAAATAAGATTTAATTCAAAAACAAGTATTATAAAAAAATTAGGTCAATTTCTACTTAGGTCAACAAAGCAAAATTTTATTTTATATATAGTTACTTTTTATTAAATAGTTAAAATTAATATAAATATGTATAAACATATGATATAAAATCACAATATTAAGTGACAAAATAGAAAGTGAATTTCCTTGCAATTCTCCATTTTTTTTCCATATATGGTGTTGGACTACTTTTTTTATTTGTCTGTGTATTCATCAATTAAATTTAATTATTCTAATAAAATAGTATAGTAAAAAAAAAGAAAATTCTCTCAGAGACAGTCTAGGGATCTTTAAAATGCCGTATAATCATATGACATGTCTGCTGTAGATTTTTGCATTATGGAAATCCACCAACTTGGGCCGGGATCGATCTCACAACCTTCGGTGCAGAAGGCCAACGACAAATCAACCAGGCCACAAAATCGGCTAAAATAACTTTATTTATTGATTTATCAATTTGCAATCAAGCAATTTTATAAACCGAGAGAGCAGTCAAATTTACCAGTTATCTTAAATTCCTAATTACACACTTAACTGAGTGTGATCCAATGTAACTGCACTTGTCAGGTCTCGCTGGGTCAACTGGATATTGCGGAATAAAGCTTTTTTCCAAGAACTCCAAAAACTTCCGATAATCACTTCACTAATCTAACTTTAATAGCAGCCTAACGACAAATCTAACATTCATTTTGCCAGAGCTTAAATAGCACTCAATTTAGCATGAAATCAAGTTCTCTCTTCGGAAGGCGTTTTTAAACACAAGCAACAGTTAAAGAATTATTTTCCCCCAAGAGAATTAGTAAAAAGGGGGTTAATAGGACCCGTCAAAAAGTGATGGATTGTTCATTCGTACTTCTGAAAATTTGATGTATGTTTAGAGAGAGAGAGAATCACTGATTTTTTTTAAAATAAAATGAAACTAAGCCATTAATAACAATTTATTGCAAAGTAAAATGTTTTGCATTATTGATGTTTTATTCTGCAAGGAAACAGGAAAATAATCTCTTTGAAATGTCCTATATTGTTCTTTTTTCTTCTTTTCTTTTCATTTTCCATGCCCGTATTTCATCTCATCAGCCAAGTTTCTATTATGAAATTTCTTGTATACAAGTAATGTTGGAAGCTTCAGTTAATGGCGTAACTTTAAGCAGAGGTCTTGTCTTTTGGGCTGAAGACTGATTCCTAATTCCCCTTCTAAGTCGATTTTCTTACCGGGTGGAGCGGAAACTTCGAATTTTTGTAAAATCGCTACTATATATAAAAATACTTCAATCTCTGCGAGGGATTTTCCTGGACAAGATCTCTTACCTATAAATAGGGGAAAAAACAGAAAGAATTAATAAAGTATGAGTAGAATCATACAGATTTTCTTCAAATAACTAAGACACGTTTTTTATTGAAATGTTAAATAACAAGTTTTGTGAAAAGAAATAATTTTCTTAATAAAATTTTTTATGTACCATGTTTTTATAACCATTTGCATGCATTGTCATCCACTTCTGAGCTATAGCCCAAATTCTAAATATCAAGCTCATTGGTAAATTACTGGGTCCTTGTCGAAATATGGGTCCGACTCTTCAGGGGCCCGGGTTGGAGACTAGAACCCTTTTTTACATTTTCATGCATTGTCATCCACTTCTGAGCTATGGTCCAAATTTCAAGTATCTAGCTCATCGGGAAGTTAGTTTAAAATCAATTACAAAATTCCACCCGGATGGACATACAAGAAAGCGAGTTAATAAAAAAAAACATGGTACCCTGGGTTCCTTCTTTGACCCCAGAGCCACGAAATTGTATACGTAGACGCACCTCGACTCGTGCTATAGACAGGTGTTCTTTGTTCGAGTAAATTCGTGTAAATTCCGGTGTTACGGGGCCCTTTGTCGAAATCGGGGCCAGCATTTTTGAGGGCCCGGGATCGAAACTAGAACTTTTTTTTCCTCAATTTTCATTCATTGCATCCACTTCTTAGCTATGGTCCAAATTCCAAGTTTCTAGCTCATATGGAAGTTAGTTTAGAAGCAATTACAAAATTCCACCCGGACTGACAAGAAAGCGGGTTAATAAAAACATGGTAAAAACGACTTATTATTATTTAATAAATTAGAAAAACTGATTAAATCAATCAATAAGGTATTTATTGTAATACACTTATATCTTATTCAAGATCTGTTAATAAGAAACTTTAAAACATTTATCATTTTTGATTAATCTTTTATGTCATTAACACCAGTTTCAGAGATTTTCCTTAAAAAATTCTATCGGTATTAAATTAAGAAAGTACAAATCGCCTAATGAAGATTACAAAGGCCCAGATAACGAAAGTTTTTAATTTCCGTCCATTCATTTCTAGATCAAAATGGCGAGAGCCATTTGCACTTCACTTTCGAATAGTTTAGATTTCAAACTGGCACAACACTTGCTACTTTTCTATCCATAACAATTATTGTCAATTTTTTTTAACTAAATGAATTCATTTCCGAAAACTCAATCTCAAGTGTTAACTCGAATTAAGCGTTAATTTTATAAATAAAACGGAATTTTTTTTAAAAAATACTTTTTTGTAAAACATATTAGCAGTGTTTGCTTCCAAATGTTTTTTTAAACGAATTGAAAATGTAACCGAACTGTGCCAAGGGATTGCTGCAGCAGGGGAAGAAATTAATTTACTTAGTTATTCATGACTCATGTGATGAAAAGATGTATAGCGTACATTTTTGTAGAAGGCAAAAGTTTTATAATTCAAAACATCCGATCCATTAACTTAAGACTTTATTGAAGTAGGAAAAGGAAGAATATCATATATAAAATTATACAATGATTTAGTACGGATAGTCTGAGGAATCAGAAGTTTGTAGCATATACATAAGTATTTTTGCGTGTTGATGATAGTTTAACTTTACTTTACATTTAATAAAATTCTCACTGATTAATTCTTTTAAAAATGCTTTTTGAAACCTATTTAAGAAGTCAATTTCAGAGCAAATAACTTACCAACAGAAAAAGGGGCAGCGTATTCGGGTTTTACTACCTTTTGACCGTCTGGGCTTAAAAATCTTTCTGGTTTGTATTCATGAACATCGTTTCCCCAAAGATTCTCATCATGATCCATGGCCCAAAGCACTGACAGGACGGTGGTATGTTTTGGGATGAAATATCCGTTTAATTCTGTATTCTGTAAAGTACTAATGAAAAGAAAGTTTATAGTTAAAAATACATTTTTATGAACAGGAAATTAATAGTAAGAACGCTAATTGCTTAAGATTTTCGGATATATATAAAAATTTACTTTATCTTAGTTGATGTGTTATACTTCCTTCGTTAGCTCAATGTATGTTTAAATACTAAATATAAAAGTAAGATATGCCTTATACAATCTATGTGTATTTTGGTATTACATAATTACGAGCGGATTGATTAAAATTTTCTTTGGATTACTATTCTTATGAATTTTCATTCTACCAAATAAAAATCAAATTTTGAAAAATCTGTTTCTGAATCTGGAGTCACTGATATTTATAAAAGTAACCAATGTTTCAAATTTTTGTAAATAATAATGTTTGCGATTACCGTTTTATACGACAGTATCCACATTTTGAAACAGATATTATTACCTTAGAAGAATCAGTTATTGCAAAAATCCTCACAATGAAAGTTTTCGAATGTACTACTCAAATTATAAATTTTTATAAACTGCATTTGAAGAAAGATTTACGAATTTTAAGTGGTGTAAAGATCAATTTCAATTAATTCCTTCTCTTTTGTCCATTGATGTTGAAACTATTTACGAAAATTTACAACTGGAGTTATTCGAAATTTAAAGGGATTCCATATTGAAACAAAAATATATTGATTTTAGGAATTTACGTTTCTATTTATCATAAGCGAACTTATACATTCTCTAATAAGTTATTAGCATTTAAACTTATTTTAACATTATTCAGATTGCACTTATTTGTGCGAATAAAAATTTTCCTCTTTAAAAGTGCTAAATTTTCAGAAAGACAGAGATTCATACCCAAGCATGTGCGAGCAATTTTAAAAATAACCATAGCTTAACAGATTCAACCAAAGTTTGAATATTTGGTCAATGAAAAAAGTTGCCAAGTTTCTTCAAAAAAAAAAAAAAAAAGATGCATCATTTTTTTATACAAATAATATTAAATTGAAAAAAAAAAGAGAAATTTTTCTACATACATATGTATTTTCGATATGTGTGTATATTATTCGTTTGTATGTGTTATTACTTGTAGTAAAAATATCCTCATCATTATTTATATTTTCTTATTTTGTGGCTCGCGATTCAGTATGTAATACTTATTATGACCCTAAGGGGTTGTTATGGAACGTTTGGTTTTATAACGTTAAAGTATAGAAATTTGCTGCAAAGAATTCGAACAACTTTTTATTCCATTAGGCTTAGCTGCGCTAGCATCAAACGTTGCAACTAGTCTGATACCAAAATACGGACTGTTGCCAATATGGTAAACTGAAGAATGTTACAAAGAAATTGCTTCCAGATTTAAAAGTATAACTATAAATACAGTAAGCTTATATAAAATACAAATTCCTAATATTACAAATGCATAAATATAAAATTATGAAATTCATTTTAAAAATTAATTATTTTACAAATTATAATGTTCTATAATTTTATTACATTTCTGTTTGTTTATTAACTCACTTGGCTTGAGTGGCCATTAGTTGGCAACGAGTTGAATCATATTTGTCTCAACAGGGTTTGCGAGTTAGACATGCTTCATAGAAAAACTATGGTACAAAAATAGGATAGATATGATTTTTGCTTACTATCGCAGAAGGTTTAACGGTACGATTGTCCTCCATCTCATGAGTTCTGCTATACAAGCCTCAGTGTAAGGCATTCTGAGACGGTCCTGCCATGTCGGAAAGCGCTCCCGTCCAACAACTTCGTCAATTTCAGCTTGAATTCTTCTTTGAACTTGAGTATAAGCAGCACAAATGCAAAGCATCCAATCTACCGTAACTCTAACTGTCTCACTTCCAGCTGCGAAGAAGCCTCTGGATAAATCTTCCAAAACTTCCTCTAAAAAGAGTTAACGTGTGATACGTCCGAGAAGAAATAAATTAATACATAATTGGTTTCGAGATATATACAAATAATTTTAATTTTTAACAACTTTTTTCAAAAATACGAGTTAAATTTCTGTTAGATATTCAACTAAGACCATCATAATAAACAGTTGACTTTCAACACAATCTCATTTTATTGCCCAGCATTACTACATATTTAAGTTTTGTAAAATAAGTGCTAATGTACTCAAAACCACATGAACTTCTCTGCGAGGCCCAATGTTTTTCAATATTTCTCCATGCTCTTTAGCATTGGGTAGTCCTAACTCCTAGAAATTTGTAAACTTTCTTCCCATTTATTAAAGATTATAGGAATTTTTGAACAAGTTTTGATACTCCAAACTTAGTAATTTTTGAAGAATCTTTCGTGCTCCATTTATTTCTCTTTTGAATTTCTCTCAATGTTTTATTTTTTATTAACAATTAAACAGTAGCATTAAAGGAAATATATTTTATTTTGTTGAATTTTATGTTAACATTTAAATTTTAGCGTTGGGAAGTATACTTCCCAAGAAACCATTCACTATCATAAAGAAAATTAAACTTAATGGTGATTATTTGCTATGAAAAGATGAGAAGCATGTTGCAATACACAAGGAAACATCACATTCGGCACTCACATGTAGCTGGTCCTTTTTACTTCTACCTTTCTGCGACATTTCCTACATCGTCTATAGTTGGAAACCATCTTTGGCATATGATTTACCACACTAACTAAGCGCACATCATCCGGAACTACATACTTCTTTGCTTGGAAGCTAGCAGGACGTCCTTTCCTTTTTCCTCGAGGAATATCCGTCTATCAGCTGACGAGCTAATGCTCGGAATGTTAGCTGGTCTAAACTTCTGTTTCTTTTATTCACTAGCCACAGTATGAAACTATTTATGATGGCAAGGTCAATAAGAAAATAAAAGATACGAGGTGACCATTTTACAGATCTTATTTCGTATCTTTCTTTTCTTTGATTGGATCGATCAACCCCTCCCATTACATCGTTATATACAGCAACAGCTTTTGGACAAGGTACTTCTTCTTTAGTACCATCTATTTTTTGTCTGATTTACAGAGTCATAATCACTGGATTATCTGCAGTAGAACAAAACTGAAGCGAGAATTAGTCTTCCATCGTTATAATAACAAGGCCAATATATTATAATGGATTTTGCGCTTCTCATAGGTGTATTTTGTAAGATCATGTAGGTGGGAAATAATCTTCCCAAGGTCCACGAAAGGGTTAAGCTACTTTTTGAATGCAAAGAGTTTTTATATATATACGATATAGAGTGTAGCGATATTATTTTCGAGATTCTGTGATGACATTTGTCTTTAGTCAGAATTATATAAAGCCACCTATGAAATTTAAAATGTTTTCAAACTGTCAAAGTTGGACATATTTTCAGGATTTAAATGATATTCTAAAGCATTAACATTTTAATTAATTAGCAACATAAAGGTTTTTAGTATATACCCAGTGTAACTAATAAAATCGGAAAGGATTACAACATTGTTTTCATTATATGCTTAATATATAGTTATTTTTTAAATTTAACTATTCGTTACGTAACAGTGCAATATTTAACATTTCATTGAAGATGGACATTAATTTTTCAACCATTTTATGCTAGTAGATTAACTCATTTTTAAATCGTACAAGATGAGTGAAAAAATCCTTGCTTACTTTTAAAAGTTGTGTTCGGATCATAGATCTTTTTCTGAACCTCTAAAAGATAACCATCTAGGAAATCTCGAATATTGTTGGGATCCAATGTTGCTTCGTGCTGCTTGATTTCCTTTCTGGAAAAATCAACTTGTTACTTCACTTCTATAGTGTATACAATGTTTTAAAAACACAGATTTTCATACTTTTTTTGGACAAAAGAAATCAGTGAGATTTCTTTAAAATCTTTTATAATTATATGTTTCTGCTTTGAGTAGTTAACTCAACTCGGTTCTCTCTATACTTCATAATAATCTATATAACTAAGCGATTTTGAATTTGTTTAATGCTACAGGATTCATTTCAATTTTACTCCTCTAGAATCTTTGATATAATGCAGAAGTAGGGTTAAGTTGGCTCAGGAGGTGGGAGTTTTTGATCAAAATCAGGTTTTACTGGCAATTTTTTTCTCATTTTCAAGTATCTTGTTGACACTTTTTTACTACTACCTTTTTAATATCTTTTATTTTAATAATACATAGAACATTTAATGCTCAACAAAATAATACTTCATGATTCTCCAGAATTAGTTCAAAATATTAAAAGGATTTTATATAAAGGATTTTAGTAACGACTTATATTTTAGCTGTATTTTGTTTCGTGGTATATAAGGAGCTAATACATTACATAGAGAATATATCTAAATTATAAGAAAAATTTAACTACAACAAGAAATATTTTTTCTATCATTGAAATGATTTTCTTTTAAGAGGTGAGATTGGATGCAAGTTGCGAGTGTGAATCTGATTCCTGCTCCACACTCCATACATTACATTTGAGATGATCGCCATTCCGGAACATAGCGGTCCAATAATAAACCTCAGTTTCGAGTCTTTAACTAATGATCACTACCATGGTCTTTGCTACGGTACTCTGGAGGACATATTAGGGGAGGGGTGATGGCTTCCAATACTTCTACTGTTACTCTTGACCGAATTTCTTTACAGATTTCAGACGAATTTCTTTACAGAGATATCCAGGTGGCACCACGTGGAGGTATACAAGTGTCTGAAGGTTAAATAAAGGACGAAAGTTTCGCAACCATCCGAGACCGTGGAACACTAGAAATGCACGGGGTGCTTCGTTTCGCAAACTAGTATACTGTAAGGATAGCTGCGAGCACTCTTGACTTTAACGTAGGTACAAGCAGAAAAATTTCAAGGCAAAAGGGCCTGGGAGAAGCCAGTCTGGAATAGACCGGGCAACCATGGTTCCATTAGTCTTCTTTCCAACCCAGATGGTGGCCATGCGTGTCCAACATTTCCACGACTTAAAGAATATGAAACTTCACGCTTAGAAGGGACATTGGAAGTTGGTGCAAAGCGTAATACCAAGCTTGGAAGACAATAATCTATGGTCCCCTTAAAATCTCAAGGTTTTCCCCTGCGCTTGCCAAAAGACCCAGAGGAGGAAAAGCCGGATTACTCCTCTCATTCACCTAATCAGGCTTCCGGGCTTGGAATAGCCTGGTGCCTGCCCCAACCAGACATGCTAAGGCGTGGTTAAAGATGACAGTGAGGACGAGAGTAGAAGCCAAACGAGTAATGGACCGTGGGGCAATTGGGAATTTTACATAAAGTGTAATTCCCTACCAGACAACAGACTAGTAGGGTGTGTAGGGGATACAGAGATGAGTAGGAATCGCATAGGAATGCTGGGCCGCAAATGGCGTAGTTGCGAGCTAGGGTGCAAAGAAGCAAAGAATAAGAACAGAAGCATCAATACATCAATGAGAAAGAAAACATTTTATTGAGAGGTTGTACTGCAGCAGATGTTTGAAAGTGAACTTCTAGGTTCACGTAAATGGTGTAGGGATGCCTCTGTGTTCCTTCAGTAAAGGAATATCTATAGCTGCCAAGAGGATACTTGAAATACCAGGAATCTTCCATAACGTAAGGAGTTCCATGTGGCACCACTGTCTAGGCCTACCAGACGACTTTTGGCCGTAATATTGAGCATCTGTTGTAGTACACCCTTTCAATAAGATGTTTACAGTCCTATTAATGTGTTGCTATTTCTGTTTTCTCCCCTGCTTCTTTGTGCCATAGCTCGTAATTGAGGCATATGCGATCCTGCATTCCCATGTGATTCTGAGTTGTCTATGTATCTTCTACACATCCTACCGATTTGTCGGTCTGGTAGCAAATCCTCCTGTATAAAGTGTAAAGTTCTCGCTTTACAGTGAAATTTATGAGCACAATACAAATCAAATTCAATTTTGTTTTACAAAATTGTCTTATTAACTCGTATTTAGGATAACGAAACAAAAAAGCGCAATCAATTTACCTGCAATAAGCTCTAATTTCTTCCAGAACTTCAGTTATGCGACTGATTTTTCCATTGTTAAAGTAACTCATTACAGTTTTTAACCAAGGAAAAAACGTTTGCCAGGACAGAGCTCCAGCAAGTGCTGCAATTTCTCGTAGAAGGCTGTCCAACTTCTGTCTCTCAGGATCGTTGAATTTTAAGCGCTTGCCGAACAGTACGGAGGCGATATTGTTGGACATGCTCGGTGCTAAGAAAGTGGAGAGTTTCGTGGGCTTTCCAACATGTTCTGACATTATTTCTAACAGTTCTAGAATTTCTTCCTGTAGTAAAAGAATGCAAATGTTGTGAACATCAATAAAGTAATTGTTATTAAAATAGTAAAACTAGTAAAATTAAAAAAAAAGGAAAACTTTTAAGCTATTTTTTATATCACTCATCCGTTTTATGATGAAAAAGTACAGGGTCCGGCATATTAACCCCCCTGTTTCAAAAGGCAGTTCGATATAGTTAATAATATTCGCATTATTTGTTCTAGTTTTAACTTCATTAGCTTTAATGTGATTGCTAATTGATGACATTAGCAAGGTATAATTCCTATAGTTAATTTTTACTGTCGACTTTATGGAAAATTGCATAAATGTTTTTTCGATAATATGAATAGCCTATTGATGTTTAAGAAGTTCAATATATATATATATATATATCATGTTAGTTGATATGAATAATCATTTATTAAAATCTTATGAACATGATCTATGTGATGAATGTAGAAATTAATGTGATAGAATGTAGAAAATAAGATATTATTTAAAAAAATTCTCAATATTTTTCCAGTACGACCAAACACATATTAAATTTTTTTAAATGAATCTGTTTCGCTTAAAGGAATTTAGTAAACAAGTATTCATACTTTAATGTGTTCTTCCATTCTTGTTTTGCCGAATCCCAAATCACGTAGCATATGTAAAGAGAATCGTCTCTGCTCTTTCCATGGCAATCCAGTAAAAGCTTCTGTTCCTAAAAGAAATAAGTCACTCATTTTTCAATGCATGACTCGATTATTAAAATAATTAATTTTATCATCTGCTAAAGAATTTATTTTTTTACAATTATAGCCTTCTACTCAATTGCAATATTGTGAAGTAAATTTTAACTTTTATATTCACTTTTCCCTCGTTTTAAGTATGTTTAAGATTTATGTAAGATCTCGTTATCGAATTGGGCATTCGATGTACGTTTCGTTACGAATTTTTTAATTGTTCGCTGTGCAACCACAGTAGACAGAGATTACTCATTCTGCTAGCAACATATTATTTTGGGTCAAAATAACATCTTTTTTTTTATTATTCCAACATTTGAAAATTCTAATAATTAGCTTTCTAAATTTGTCTTTGTTTTTTGTTGTCCATAATGATTAAAAAATACTTACTTAATGTTTCTTCACTGAACTGAATAGGGACATTTGTTGGTCTACCCATGAAAGCGTCCTTCGAAAATGCCTCCTTCATAATCTCATAATCGGTTATTACAACTAAATCCAGGCTGCCTAGTCGTACACTAAAATAAATAGGATTCTTGCAATGCAATACATACAAAGGTATCAGAATAAGTAAAATAGCTAAATCTAGGGAAAAAACTCAGTGGATCACAGTCTGGATTTTTAAGAAAAATCTTCACGTTCAATATTGATGCTTGTTGAGTTTTTATTATCATTATCCTCATGTTGTTAATGCACAAACAGCAGTGCTTCTCAAACTTTCAATATTGGCGACCCAATATTCAACCAAACTTTTCATTGCACCCCCTCCATACAATAACAATGTATTGAATTCAATAATACTATAACTTGGTGCTAAATCTACAATACGTCTTTAACATCTTAAGTGCCTCCGGTGTATATAAACTTCTCAAGCAGCCAAAGCATTAATTGCTCCTGACGGATATATACGTCTTTCTGTGCACTGCTGTTCATAAATTTATTCCGAAGGTTTTGGAATGCAATAAAAGAAGCTTAACAGTGTTTGCGAAGGATTTACTTATTTCAGAGTATTTGCCCTTTTCTTCTCCCTCACCCCATACATCACATATGCACGCTTTCGTAGAAAACGGTGACTTTGGGGAGAGAATCGCTTAATTTTTAATCGACGTTTCGAGATTAGTTATAAACTGAAAAAATTATCAAGATAAATGTTAATATTTGTTCTTAATTTTGTATGTGGCAAACTCATGAGGGCACTGGTAATTATGAAATTTGATCTTAATTTAATATTGATAAATTAATTATAAAATACACTGCGCAATACTGATATATTTATTAGTGTATTATATCAGTGCATCAGTGTAAATGTGCATTTTATTTTTTATTATGTCAGAATATATTTTCTTTACTTTCAGTAAATAAATAATTTATTAAAATAATGTTTTGTTTTCGACTTTTAAATATGCTCGCGTCTTCCTCGTAGGGTTATTACGACCCCAGGGGGAAAAATACTGATCTAAGATGCTTTTACATGTACTTTATTACCTGGAAAATTGCTAATTTATATGGTAAACATCTACATGCTTTATTAACCCTCGATTTCTGTCATTACAATGTTAGGTGCGACGTCTGTTCAAATGAAAATTTGCGTTTCTAGAAACGGGTAAATTTTTTGCACATATTTGTGTGTGAGCACGAGCATGTGTATATTACATGACAATAATATCAACATATGCTATTACATGTATTCATAAATTTGAAATCCGTATCTTTTTCAATATTTGTAAGTGTGCAAAATTTTCTTTTGAATTTTGCAAGTCACTGTTAATTGATAATTACCATTATCGCATGGAGAATGAAACAGTTTGCAAAATTAAAAAGTTTAATAATAACCATTATTAAACTCGCCGTTGTTCGAACTAGATAAGATAACTCTTATCCCATCTTCTTTGAAAACAGTTTGCTTTCTATCCTTTTATCAGAACACATTTGAAGTTTTAGTTCGTAAAATACTCAAACCTTTTTCTTTTACATTTGTAAAATTTAACTTTTAGTCGTAGAATATTAGAAAAGAGAGAGAAAAAAACAGGAAAAGAGAAGAAATTCAAAATAGTGAAATTTTGATTTTGAAAATGGACATTGACTATAAAAATGGATTTCAATAGCATTATAATTTTTTTCTTAAAATATCAATATGTTATATGCATAGAGAGGTTAACTGTGTGTTAGTTTGCTTAAATTTGGGAAATTCTAGAGACACTGAAATTATATGATAGCAGAGTCTGGGTTTGTAAAGTACTGATTTCTAAAATCATTTTATAGTTATTAGCCTTTTAAAAAGACTTGTTAATAGTTGTTAAACTATCTTTTAAAATGGGTTAGTTTTTCATGTATCTTATAAGTTGTTTCAGAAATATTATTGTTTAATTATAAGGTAAAGCCGGCTGGGTGGCGTGGTTGGTTTGTCGCTGGCCTTCTGCACCCAAGGTTGCGGGTTCGACCCCGGCCCAAGTCGGTGGATTTTCGTGATGCAGAAAATCGACAGTGGCCATGTCGTATGATTATACGGCATGTAAAAGATCCCTAGAGTGTCTGTTTGGCTTGGGCACTCTCGGCAAAATTAAATCCTGGTACAAGTTCGCATCGTCAGAGCTCAGGTGCCTCCCTCTGTGGAGGAAACTGGGCGTCAAAATTACCTGCGGCGATTGGTATCCACCTATACGGCGCCGCACTAAAGAGTGATACCACCTCTTGGGGATGTACTAGGTCTGCAATGGTAAAAAAATACCAATCCGCAGCCCATTGGATAAAAAAAAGTTATAAGGTAAATCGGCTAAGTTGCTACATTTAAGGATTTTTCGGTTAGTATATTGAAAATTAAAATGACAAGACCGTGAAAAAAAAACATTTTATTTTACAATATTTAATTGGTTATGTATACAAGTTAATTATCTTCTTAGTATGAAAATATGTACGAAATTTAATGTTAAGGAAATTCATTTAAGGTATCCGAACACGTTGAAAATGACCAAATTCAGTCAAGACAGATATTTTTGTTTTTTATTTTATTGAATAGAGCTATCTTGTGACTTTACGAAACATACTTTGTTTTGTTTCTACACTACCTAGAGGCCAAGTTACAATCAATTTTATAAATTTAGGAAAACCGGAAGTGGGTTTTGATCTACCAGAAGTGGGCATTTAAATTGCTCAAAATCTATCATGGCGAGTCTGATAACTCAAAATATTACGAATGTATTTCCTTAAAACTTTTTAAACCTGGTATTTATATTATTTTCTAGAGAATGTACTAAAATATTTCTCATTGTATGAATACTTTTTGATTCATGGCTTGTTATTTAAATAATGGTCTCATAAAAAATGTAACATTTCTTATAATGTTTACTCAATAAGCTCTAAAATTTTCAAATTTTAATAAACAATTAAAATTTTAGTACATTTTCTAGATAAATGCATCTAATTTGTTTTAGTAATACTTTTACTAATATATGTTTATTACTTTTTACTCTAACTGCTTTCAAGTTTTTCCAAAATATTGCTAAAATTTCACTTATAGTTGTGATTTTTGTAAAATTCACGTAATTTATTTTAAATTTTGATAGTTTAATAGTAATATTTATTGATATTGAGTCCTAAAAGATCATTTATAATGTTTTAGTATGCTATTTTGTTCAAAAGTTCTCCGAACGTGTTCGAATACCTTAATTGTGGCATGTGTCCCCCATATATAGAGAAGATGCCACCGGTCATGGAGTAAGATGCAACAACACCACAGTAAATAAAAAAAAATAAAGCAAGCAATACAAATTTAAATGTAAAGCAACAACAACAATAGAAAAGCAAAAAAATTTTTAAAAAAAACTAAATTCTTTCATAATTAACTTGCTAAAAATAATAACAATACAAGTTCGAATGATAACCTACTCAGCATTTCACTCAGTGCAAATGATTATCATTGCAATCCTAATGCAACCATTTGTTGCATTCGATGCACTGAAGTCAGTCACACTTGGGACTTTTTTTTATCGTAAAAGTACCCTTTATACACAGCACAAAAATTGCCATTATTATTATGCTCATCAAAACTGTCACCGCTAGTATTTAGAGGAATTTCTTCGCTTAAAGATGACAAACTGACACGTCTCTTTCTTCTGTTTCTTCGAAGGTTTCTTGTTATTTGTTTTGACATTATCCGCCTTTTCTAGCTTTCTTCGGGCCTTTTCCCGCATAGTTGCTCTCCTAGTTTGCGTTTTCTGAACAGAGGAATAGGGCTGTGCTCCCGTGTTCTGTGCTGCTTGAGGCAACCGATGGTGGTAGACCACTTATCATTAATTGCATTTAAGTATTATTAATTATAATAGTAATTATTAATTGCATTTATATTTTATACAATAGCATACAGTGTTAAAAATTTAAAAAAACAAATTCTAAAGTTCATTTTATTTATTTCTGAATCACGCGGTGTCTTGGATGCACTAAAACTGCAAGAAGAATGTGAATTGCTCAAACTGTAAAAGAATAACAAAAGTCAATGGATATTAAACCTGCTCACGCGTTTAATTTGAAGGACAATTTAAGGTGATATAGACCTTTTCAAATAACTTAGATCTGATCTCAATGCATTACTTTTTCTTTCCAATTCAGTCTATCTCGATATCAGACTTTTGCTTTTGATTTACGTCTCAAGACAATGAGGTAAATTAGACTCCGGATAATAATTATTTAGTTAAATAAAATGAACTATTTTTAATTTCTTAAGGTACCCGACTACTTGCGATAATTTTTTATTTTAAAAATGAAAATATGGAATTTTTTTGTTGTGGTTTATAGATTTATTTAGTACATTAAAAAATGCTAAAATTAAGAACAGAAAAATAAATTATGATTACTAAAATGGGAAAAAATGGGTAAAAATTTACAAAAAATTACATAAATGGGGCCCTTTTTGTACCAAAAGTATATGAACAAATTCTCAATTTTTCAATTTTGATGTGTTACTTTGGTATTCATTTTTGAAATGATCTTCAGGATAAGAGATATTTTAATATTTACAAAAACTAGAGCCCCTTAACTTATTTATTATTTGAAATTGCTTAACAGAGATTATATTCACATAAGGGACTAAATTTTTTAGTAAAACAAAAATTGATAAATCTGTAGGTTAAAACACTTCTACTATTACACAGAACATATACAAAATATTATTCTTAAAACTTTTTGAGCAATCGCTGTCTCCGTTTGAGTTTTTCGGGGAAAAAACACATTTCGAGTAAAACGCATTGTAAAATTTGACATCTTTTTTAAATTTATGGCATCTGCTTTTACTAAACCACTTGTAACTTTTATTATAGTGAATGCAAAATGAAAAAGATACAAAGATAATAAGACAAATATTTTTACAAAGATAATAAGCCGGCATATAAAATAAAATCACAAAAAAAAAATTGTCAATTTTTTGAAAAAATTCACGATTTTAGGGTAGTCGGATACCTTAAATCGACGTGTGACTCGCATTTTCAAAGAACTGCATATAATAGTTATTAAAAAAGTCGTTTTCTAATAATAGTCCAGAAGACATTGGATTTGGTACCTATCATTTATCGAAAAAGATGTTATTTAAATGATATTCTCCATCGTTAAAAATTAGAAACATCGTAACCAGTCTCTTTAGCAATAACAAAAACAATTTTCTACAGATCGTAGGAGGCAGAGTTTTTATAATCGAAGCGGATTTACCGTATTTACTCAAATCTAAATAGCCTATTTTCCAAGTGTTAATACTTCTAAAAATTGGATGTGGCTTAGAATCGAAGGCAAAACAGGAAAATAGAGTTTCCACCCCTTTCAAAGAGAAAAATGTAGCCGTCTATTCTGACCACTTGCATTTATGACCTATCACATTCCACTGTTTATCTCCAGTATTCAGACAATCCTAAGCATCGTTGTCTGCTGGTACTTAGGACTTGCTTTTTATACACTTACTTTTAATCACCTAAACTTCAAAGATATCGTTTATAGCATTAAGACGAGTTCACTATGATGTAAGTATGACAAGAGAAACTCATTTTATACACAGAAAAAAAACAGAAACGGAGCATCGGCTACTGAAAATTTGACACGCATGAAACAAATGTTCATCGATGGCGTAAGCAAAATGATTTAATTTTTGCTTGTAAATGTTCAACAGTCTTAAATATAATTCTTTTACATTCTTCTGTAATACATTTTTTAAAAAAAATGTTGCATAACTAACTGTGCATTGGATGGCCCGAAAGACGAAAACGTGATGGAAAATGGCGACCCCGTCACCAATTCCGAAGTCAGCTGTGACAATGGGAGCGACGATTCATTTTCGAAACATGATACTGACGGATAGACTATTTATAGTGTAACGGGTCTATTCGTGTACCTTCTGCTAATCCTTTTAGAAAAACATTTTCTTTAAATATTATTCAATTGAAAACTTTCTTCTAAAGAAGAAGATGTGACGTATGCAAATCAAGGCTTATATTTAAACATTAACTTTCAGGTTCGTGGAGAGAGAGGTTAGGAGCTAAATGATTGCAGTTAGTGATTAACGTAAAGTAATAGAAAGCTATACGAGAGTGTTCCGTAGATCATTTGCTTAATGTTTAATATTGACGATTTGTCAATTAGATATTTAAATTAAATTAGCGTCGGCTTGAAGTAGATGAATTTAGAACGTATTTTTGATTATTTAGAATGTGTACGGCTAAGACAATCCTTGAGGGAAAGATTAAATTTATAATTAAATATTACTTATATCGTCTTCCTCGCTCTTGCTCCCATATTTATTTAAAGTTGCATTTCCTAACTTGGGTTGTTCAGGTTTGTTAGGTTGTTGAGACTTGTAAATAAATTTGTGTTTGTTTTGTTTTGACTATGGCTAATCTTCCTTCTAACTCTCGTACCCTGATGGATGGGACAGCCCATCCATCACAATAGGTTCAAGTAATTATTAACTTATTACTATTCTTCATTAAAAATTTCTTTTTAAATTCCTGAAGTATTGAATATGGAATGAATTTTTCAAAAACATTATAGAGAATTGGGGTTGCTGCTTAGAATCAATGACAACATTTTTTCTCAAAAACATTTTAAGAATTCGGGGTGCGGCTTAGATTCGAGTAAATACGGTATTTCAATTATTAACACGCTGTAATATAGGAGGATTCCTAAAAAGTAAATAGACCAATGGAGACTGGATGAAAATAAAATTAGCTTATGTCTTTTATTCATTTATTCAATTACACATAAACAATGGATTTAAATTGATTTTTTTTACTATACTGCGTGCTCACAATTTTAATATTTATATTAATCACTAGTTGACCCGGCACACACACAAACGTTGTTTTGCCATATAAATTATTTCTAGTGAATATTTTGGTAGTCAAATAAAAAAATAACTAACTCATTGCAAGTGTGTGGGAATGTGGCATATGACTGAAAGAGGAATGGAGCGCTGTGAACGATGACGGCGTATAAAAGTAACAAAACACCGAACATTCATTTTATTTTAATTCTTTGCACTTTTAGTATTATAACTAATAAATTTCAAATTACATCTCTATCACAAATTATGACAGTTAAAAAATTAGTGAGTAAATAACACCAACAGAAACAAACTAGATGGTTTACCCACGCGAGAACATGCCATGTTTCATGGTCCGTGTGAAGAACACGCTGTGCCCAAATTTAAGCCATAAGCAAACTTCGTTTGGCCGTGAGACTTATTGATTGTCATTGCGAATGCCAATCTAATTGGAAATTGAATCCGTTTGAATTCAATTGGCACATGTGTGGGAATAATAGGGATTCGTGGTAGTAATACAGCTTCTTCTCGGAACTTGTCATTCAAAATGCTAGCTTCGACAACGTTTTTAATCAATTTTTTTCATGACTAATCGCGTGCCATTGCACAGCCGTGGTGGGTTCAAATTACGAAGCAAAATAACCTGAGATCCACACGCACTGAGTATTACAGTTTTATTAATTGCGTTTAATAATAAATAAACTAATTAATATTATGTAAGAACTCATAAATGTCTGAAAATATTCAGAAATGGTTTATACAGGTAACACAATAGTTGTTGTTGGCGAGAGCTCGTGACACGTGTTGAAAACTATTGATTTATATGAGATCACTTAATTAACTGAACGGGAGAACTGTCTTGAGAAAAATGGGAATAAATAATTATAGCTCTGCAAATTGATGATACTTTTAGTATAAGAAAATACTTAATATGAGAGTTGCACTGAGAAAGTAAAATGATAAGTATAAGCATCACTGCTACGATTGATGCGCAACTAAAAATAATGGCTGAAAACGGTTTAGGCCCTAAACTTGAGTGAGATAAAGCTTATTATCTGAGAAAGACAGGAGACCGGCCTCTTTCTCATCCTGCTCTGTGCTGTTTACGGGGCGAGAAGTGACATCGGTAGATGCCTGATCGAGTGGTAACTGATAAATTATCGAGCCAAGAGTAGAAAATTATTAAAGTACTAATATCGTTATCAAAAATAGGGGTTGGTGGAAGAAAGGTAAAAATTTAGGGTTGTATGTATTTTTTAATGTCGAATCATTAAAAAAATTAATGTAAAAAACTTTGTCCAAAAAAGAAAAAAAAAAAAAGAAAAATTTAGGGTGGACCACCCTTGTCACTTAGGGGTATAAAAATTTCATTTGTCTCGTGTCACTTATTTGAAATAATGCTAACGAAGTAAAAGTGATTAAATTTTCCGCAAATATTTTAGACATTTTTGTTTTTTAAACCTGCAATATATGAATTTTTGAATTAAAAATGTGTACAAAAAATGGGGGGAAAACTTTTCACATGCCAAATTTGGTGATTTTTGATTTGTTATAGACACCTATTTTGATATTGTAACCCCATGCAGAGTGATTTGGATGGTAGAACAGAGAAAAGTCACACATTTGGCGCGAAACCGATTTTCGTCGCCAAGCGAAACAACAGATAGAGGTTTTAAGGTTTTTAATTAATATCTTCTCAACTAATTGCAATATGGGAATGAAAAATAGTTTACGTCTTATTCTCAGACCTACTGAATTTACGCACAAAATTTCATAAGAATCGGTCTAGTCGTTTCGGAGGAGTTTGGTTACAAACACTGTGACAGGAGAATTTTATATATTAGATTACAATTTATATCTGCTTAAGTGTTTTGGCTGTAGAGACAAGCTAACAATAATCTACTTTCCTTTTAGAAAATGCCAGAAATTTAGAAAATTTTTCTGTGTTTTGTAGATTGAATATTTTTATTTGAGATTTGATAAAATAGAGGCAATTAATCCAACCTAAGTACGATAGATCCATTTTTACTCTATCTCCACAAACACTCACTCACATATTCAATTATATTATGCAACAGTGAGTGTAGTTATAAATTAATTATCATGTTAACATAGTAATTTTTCTTTTTTAAATCGAACCGTATTTTCAAAATTAGTTCTTGATTAGGCTCTAGGCCAAATATTTTCTAGCAGAGAGAGATTTTGAAGCAAAATTATTGTCGATGTCTCATACATGTATTTGATGAATTTACATCCTTTAAATGTCAGTTTGGTTAAAAATTCAGCACGAATACACCTCAATCCCTCACCCGCGTAACTAGTAGGTTTCTAACAAACACGAAGTGCGTTTTTAACAAACACTAACCATATGCACGGACTTCACTTTATCCAGAATTCTGTTGCGCATAGTGTGCGAGCTCTAGTCATGGCTTGGAGTACGCAACGATTAGTTGAATCATTGTAATAAATTAAAAATACGATTCTACGATTGTGCTTTTATATATATATAATTAATCGCAATTATTCACAAATACGCTTGTTTAAAAACCGTTCAAGTTATGAGATGTGTACATGGTATGAAAATAAGATAAAGTTTGTTTACTTAGAATTTCCATGATGCTGATAAATAGCTTGCGTTTCATGAAGAATTCCTAAATGTTGTTTTATAAAAACGTTTTAAGTGTACAATTTTTTAAGTTCTATTTTTAATAATAAAGGCTATTTTCAGTATGTTTTTATGTTGAAGAAAATTCACCGGAAAAGGATGCGAAAAATCATCATTAGAAAACAGATTCTGCCATATTTTTTAACAAATTTGAGTAAGTATTATAATAAAGCGTTTTTTATAACATTCAAATTTATCTTGACCGCCCATTCGGTATAGTGGTTAGAGACGCTAACTGCGGTGCCGTAGGGCCCGTGTTCGAATCCCGGAGAAGGCATGGATTTTTGTGTTGTAATCCTTCCTTCTTTCCTTTGTGTTGTAAGCCCCGTGTGATACATTGTTTGGAGCATGGGGTTTATAAATGTTCACAATAAAAAAACTTACCTTGAAGTTTAAAAAAACTGAAGTAATAAGCAAGCATACAGATAAAAGTAAGATTTCAATGAAAAAACTAAAATTTGCCTTAAAATAATATTAAAATTAAGATTCCTCGGTTAATAGAATTTGATGTTCTACTAAATTATGAAATTTAATACAGAATCACATATAACACATACGACGGCTATTCAAATTATGATACAATTGGTACCAAAATAGAATTGGATATTTTATAAGAAACTGAAATAAACCCTAATTCCTGTTATTTGATACTTTCTCTTATAAAAATAAATAATCTCTTTATGGTGTACAGTTAAAGATAAAATAAGTAAGACTTACCTATATAATGGACCGTGTTTTTTTGACAATTCAGTGAGTTTTACATATGGTTTTTTAGTCATAAACGGAATATAACCAACAATAGGCAAACCAATGGGTCCAGGTAAACGTTTTCTCGAATATTTGCCTGTTGCCAACCATATTGAAACCAAAATAATAAAAATCGCTACAAAAATTAAGGTGATTAAATCCATGTTTGGAAGCAAATATGAAGTAATGTTTGTCACTCACCCTGACTATAGTGAAGTGGTATCACTAATGCTAGTTTTTCTCTTTATTCGCAATCTTATCTTATTCTGCTTCACTATCATAAGTTTACAGACAATGCAAGGAAGTTCCAATTAATAGAAGAAAAAAAAATCAAATAATTTATGCTTAAAAATCGTTTGCTAACTTGATGGGGATAATTTCCTGGTTTGAAATTAAAAGGGATATTTATTTAAGCAAAGAGAAAGAAGAAAAGAAAAAAATCTAAATTTTCCTGAATTTTTTGAAGATTTGGTAAATTACACACACACACATACTGAAGAGCAAGAAAAAACTGCTACATCTGCCCAATATTGTGTAGGGCCCTTAAGAGCACGCAAAAGTGCCACAACATGACGTGGAATTTATTCGATTATTATCTGAAGTAGTTTTAGAGGTAATTGACATCATGAATCCTTCAGGGTTGTCCGTAAATCAGTAGAAGTAAGAAGGGGTGATCTCTGCTGAACAGCACGTTGCAAGGCATCCCAGATATATTCAATAACGTTCATGTCTGGGATTTGGTGGTCAGCGGAAGTGTCTAAACTCAGAAGAGTGCTCCTACAGCCACTCTGTAGCAATTCTGGACATGTGGGGTGTCGCATTGTAATGCTGAAACTCTCCAAGTCTGTAGGAATGCTCAATGGTCATGAATGGATGCAAGTGATAAGACAGGGTGCTTATGTACCTGTCACCTATCAGAATCGTATCTAGACGTACCAGGGGTCCATATTACGCCAACTGCACACCCCTCATACCATCAACAGAGCCTCCACCAGCTTGAACAGTCCCCTGTTCACATGCAGGGTCCATGGATTCATGAAGCAGTCTCCATACCCGTATACGTTCATTAGCTCGGTTCAATTGGAAATGAGACTCGTCAGACCAGATATACATAACACACACACACACACACACACACACACACACACACACACACATAAAAAAAAAATATATATATATATATATATATACAATTAGATTTTTACAGTTTTCTTCTAAAAGACGAAAGTGGTGGCGGTAACCGAGTGGTCTAGGCATCGGATCGTGGCTAGCATGTCACGAGTTCGATCCCAGTACCACTGAAGACCCGCCGTGTAGGAGAGCGATGCACTGAAAATCTGTCGAGAGTTCAAACGTCCTCCCGTTGGTGTGGTGTGGTAGTTAGGAGAGGGGGTGCCAGCTCAGGTGTCGTCCGCGTCACTTGACCATGGTTCAAAATTACGCGGACCGTCCCCAAAAAGCCCTCGTGTAGCTGAACAGTAGGACGTTAATATTCCCTCACTCTATAAGACGAAAAAGGAAATGATTAAAAAATCTGCATGAAAAGAAGGCGCTCTTATTATTACTGAGGAATTTTTAAATTACTCACCCACGAGTTGGGAGTCAATGAAGAGTTTCCAAAATTCTAGGAGGCCGCGAAGTCAGGCTATTACATAAAAGATCGAAAGTTTGAGAAACACTGCTTTAAAAGTGAATGGTCAAATTAAACAAAAAATTAATCGGTTATGTTCCATTAAAATTATTTTTATTAAATTTCAATTAAAGAAAACAATAAACTATAAAGAAATAATTCAAATCAGCATTATATCATATTAATTTTTAATATGTTATCATTTGCGTGAATTTAGTGGTGCTTGGTTTTATTTTTTATTAAAGTATATGGATGATTTTTATTTATTCATTATAAAGTTTCAATAACAATTCACAGATTATGTGGGATATCAGTAACTGAATTAATATTATTGATTAAAAGTTCTACATTTTTTTTGTACTTTTTTAAATTTTCCGTCAGAACAAGTTTGTTTATAAATATATGCTGAGATCCCAAAAGATTGCGTTCAGATATGATTCTTTGTTGTTTTTTACTATGCGTAGAGAATGGTAAATACTTAATAAATTATCTCAGATTTACGTTGCTGATACACGTCAAAGCTTTTACATTTATCGACTTGAGTTAGCAAAAGATGATATACTAATGTTATCAGAACTTTACTTAAGATTTAAATTGTGATAAAAGTTAAATAAATTTGACAATATTGAAAAATTTTTGTAAAGAAAAATTAACTTTAAAAACTTACACTTTGAATTATAAATTTTTAAATATACATCTTTGAAACTGTATACAAGGTATCTCAGCATAATTGGGACATAAACTTTAAATTGAGCTAAGGGACATCACACAGGGTTTCGAATTTGCATAGCAACCCATGGTCGGAAACGTTATGGGAAAATAGTATGACAGGTACAGGAAGCAAAGAGTCACAAGACTGAGATAATATGAAATATTTATTGGTCAAAGCTGAGTCATGCTGGGAGCTTGAGTCACTCATGTCCTACCCTCACTATGCCTATTACCTCGTTATGATCCATATTCACCGAAATTTGTGACACCTGGCGGTCCGGTGCATCTGTCTGTGGGTACCTTTCGCGATACAATGTTTCTACTGCTCGTGCATTTTCTTCTGTCAATCCATAAATCAGGTGCAATTCTCCCAGCTCGGTGTTCGTAAAATGATCCATACTCCTCTGCGGGCAATGATAGCTCAAATGACTGCAATAATGCAGTCTGTTTCCTACAATGCTCTTGTGAACAACGCTGCCTGGCGCCGAAAGAAGACGTTTCCGATCATAGTTTGTTATGCAAATCTGAATCCTTTTGATGTCCACTACCTCCCCATGAAGTTTTGCCAGCAATTCTTGGACACCTCATATATACATAACATTAAAAACTTTTTTTAACATGCTTTTATAAGTTTCACTTGTATGTAACGGAATCTTTGAATTCGATTTTTACCCACTTTAAAAAGTCAGATTAATTCGAAATTTTGCACACTTATCAAGGACCGATGACTATACAATAATTTCATAATTTTGTTCCATTTTCCTGATCAGGACATCAGGAATAACGATATCCTGATTTGGCGACTAATTCCATATACTACTTCCAGATTTGGCGACTAATTCCAGATTTAGTGACTAAAAGATTAAGGTGCAACCCCTAAAACAAATACAAACTTGTGGTTTAGAAATAAAACAAAAATAAAAGTGTTCTTTATATGAGCAAGGGTAGGTTGTGTGCGTCCGCTACTTCTTACCATAATATAAACAATTGTCTAGTTTTTCTGATAATGGGAATAAAAAAAAGGTCTCATGCATGGGAAAAATAATTTATGTTCTGTTAAATATTTTTTATTTTTACAAAGCAATACGTTTAGAAGTGATGATACGAATTAATGTTATAGCAATGCGTTTAAAAGGTGTTAATACGATTGACACTTAATATTTCTTCTTAAAACACTTTGATTTGACCTGCATCTACAAAGACGAAATTTTTGAAATATAACGATACGGGACTGATCTGAAGCCCCGTACACGGAGAGAACAAATACCCTTCACAGACCCATTAATTAATATCCATTGATATGAAAGACCAATTCCATCAGCTACTTAATTCCCTTCCCCCTGCTCCAAATACCATATTCAAGAATAAATTCAACAATAAGTAAATGATAGTTTGAAAAACTAAAAAAAACATGATTTTAATGTAGATTGAACTAAAAGATGAAAAATAAATTATAGTTTAAAAAAATCCAAAAACATGCTTTTATAGTGAATCGAACTAAAAAGGGGGGAATATAATTCTTAATATGATAATAAAATGATTAACGAAAAAATTAATGTCATTGGGTTAAGAGCGTGGGGTGCTTTGTACTACATTTTTACACTAACTCAGCATTTCGGAATAGAAGTAGTATAAGAAATTATAACAATTAATATAGAGCATCCCACGCTTTTACCTCAATGACATTCATTTTCTCGTTAATCATTTTATTCTTATATTAAGAATTATTTTTTTCCATTTTAGTTCGATTCACTATAACAGCGGTTTTTTTTTATTTTTCTTAAAACTATAATTTATTTTTGTAATTAAAAACAATCACTGTTTTCTGACTTAAAGGAACAAAAGACACGTCGCAAAAATTTACTTAAAACAAAATGTTTTATTAGAAGAAAGAAATAGGTTTTGAAAACAAAAATTTATATTGAAGCAAGATTTTGATTTAAGAAATATTGTCAGATGTTATTTACTCATTTACCATCAGCAATTAAAAGTTCTCAGATCGCATTACTTCTGCAATTCTCTAATATACTTTTGATGAAAACTTAGGGTTTCTATAGTTATAACTAAATTAGAACACAAGATTGAGCTGAACCCATATCGCTCACTAGCATAAATATTTGGTATAGGCGCACAGTGACACACACAGGAATTTTTCAAGGGGGGGGGGCAGGGTCGAAAATCCACCATTCTCGTAGCATACCTCAATACGCCACGAAAAACATATTCTTTCGGGTTTTGTCAATTTTCTAGAACAAAAAAAAAACAGTAAAAAATAAATTATTGATTGAATAATTAGCATTAATTAATAAAATTAATTATTAATAACATATACTTAATTAAATTTTACGTATACTATATACATACATGTTATAAACCAAAAAAAAAAATCAAAGGTGATGGGAGGGGACCCAGGGACCCAGTGGACCCTTCCTCTTTGTGTCCGCCACTAGCCACAAATTATATTAATTTCGTAGCCTAATTATTTACTTCATTTTTTTTTGTCTGAATATACATCAACTAAATGTTGTATTGTTGAATTGCTTTCAGCGTATAAATACTTCATCAAAAACAAAAAATATATCTCATGAAACATTCAGAGCTAGGGAGCATATAATGTACATTTAGAATCACTGATTCTTTTTAATAAAAAGAGACTGAGACATTAACAACAACTGATTGTAACTTAAAATGTTTTGTATAATTAATATTTTATTCTGTAAAGAACAAGAAAAATAAAAATGCAGTTTTATATATTTAAATATTTTGTTCCACTTTCTTCTTTTATTTAATTTCATGTGCTTGTTTCATCTCATCAGCAATGAGCCTACAATTTTATTTCCATTATGCGTGTACTTCGGTTAATATATATGGCGTGTCTTTAAACACAGTTCTTGCCTTTTGGGCTGGAGACTGATTCCTAATTCACCTTCTAAGTCAATTTCTTTGTTGGGTGGAGCAGATACTTCGAATTTTTGTAAAATCGCTACTATATATAAAAATACTTCAATCTCTGCGAGGGATTTTCCTGGACACGATCTCTTGCCTATAAATAAATAAAAAAAAGAGCCAGAAAGATTTAATAACTTATTCAATAGCATCGTATGAGTATCTTTCAAATAATTACGAGGGTTGTAACTATAATAGTGGCAACGCTGCTGTAAAAAACGCTACACAACAAAACCAAAGACTGTCGTGATTTCCTCATGTGAGCTAAGTACCTACCTTATCTCACAGGAAAAAGACTCGTCCTTCGTGCGTCACGCGCATTCGGAGTGACTCTTAAGAACAGATCCTTGTATCAGCTTTCGGTCAAAAGTAAGTGTTGTCAGGATGTTTTCTAAACAAGAACTATGAAGTAGGATAAAAATTGAATTTTCCAGAGGTCGTACAACACGACAATGTCATCTAAGGCTTCAAGAGGCTTTCGGGGAATCTGCATTGCCTAACAGAACTCTAGCAAGATGGGTAAAATCCTTCAATGAAGGACGCCAAAATGTAGCAATGCATCAGGCAGGTCGTTCTTTTGTCAGTAAAGCAGAAGTGCATGCTGTTGCCGCGCTAATGGGTGGTGATCGACCCCCAGATTAAGTCCTTGTGAGTTAATTCCTAAGATGAAGGAACAACTTCATGGCATCCGCTTCAAAGCTGTTTCCAGAGATTCTTGCAACAGTAGACCGGTCCATTCTATCAACAGAACAGGCGCCGCTACAGGTGTTCTGCGACTTCCTCATCTTTGGAAACGGGTTATACACAATGCTGGCGACTATATTGAATCTATGTAAAACATGGTGACATGAACCACTTTTGCGTTCCATGTAAATAAATTGTTGCCACTATTAAAGTTTCAACCTTCGTAAGAGATGATTTTTATTAAAGCCTTGAATATATATATATATATATATATATATAATTAAAAAAATAAATATATATATATATCTAAAAATACTTTATAAAAAACATCTAAAAGAACACACTGGAAATATAATGATCACATCAATCTTAAAAAAGGTGGCCGGGTTCTTTAGTAAAAAAAAAATAAAAAATAAAAAAATAAACAATAGTATCGATCAATACTCAAGACTCGTCAGGTCGACATGATATTTGAGACTCCGAGAACAAACATTATTTTAAAAAAAATAGCTAAATTTATTTTGTTCAATCAATTTGTTATCAAGTCAGATTACTATCAAGAGAGAGATCAGTCAAATTAATTGGCTACTTTAAATTCGAAAAGACTGTCACAACTATACTTCATGGAAAATTATTTATAGAAAATAAGGTATGTAATCTCTAATTCCATTACATCTTATTCAAAAGTTATAAATAAAACTTCATAAAAATTTATTATTTTTTAAAACATTTTAATGTCATGAATATTCATTGCAAAGTTTTCCTCCGATCTTATCAATACAAAAATACAGAAATACAAATCGCTTAGTGAAATTCACGAAAGATCAGATAGGAAAAGTTTTTAATTTTCTTTCATGGTCTTCTAGATTAAACTGTAAGAGCCATGAGCCCTTCACTTTCGAACATGTTTATAACAGACTAATATACAGATCGTTTCTTAGTAGATGGGTAGATATTTAGAGGTGATAGTACGTATCCAAGAAAACAACTTTCATCAAAGAATACATGGTCGGAAGTAAAACAAAAAGGGGCTAGAGGACGCCAAAGGTGGCGTTGCTATATGAAGCAAAAACAGAGAAACTTTTATTCCATAAATATATTCGTTTAAAAATTATATGGATTAAAATCAGATACATTACAGATTCCTTTGTGGATAAAATCTCCCTTAAATAAATTTAAACTTTACCTAATTTTTTAAAGATATGACTTAGAATGAAAGTGTTTCGAATCTAAGAGACTGATTAAAAACATTATGAAATTGGTTTTACAAAAAAAAAAAAAATGGTTATAGAAAAGAATATGTCTTCAGCATATACAGAAACGAAATGGAATACCTGAATTAAAGAATAAATGTATATTGCTCAAGAAATAAAAAAAGCTTTTCGAATGTTGTAATAAAATTATTTTTACATAAAGTATACGTAAAAGGCAATTCATAACAGAAGAGGAGAGCCAAGAACGAGTTGTCTACGGAACAGATCCCTTCTCTATCTTCCAGTGCTTTCTCGAAAAAAATTCGCTTATATCATACATCGTGATGTTATAGATTTCTCCAGTAAATTCCAGAAGCATCCATATGGTCACCAAGTCGTCACATTTTGTCGCTATAAAAGATGCCAACTTAAAACATATAAATTGCGGTTTTACAATTTGAGCAATGAGTTTGAACAGTAGTATAGTATGTTCAACGAAAGTTGGTGCACTGTGAGGTAGACAGGAGGTTCCCTCCCCCAGTTACTTATAAAAATATTTTGTTTCGTGTGTAAACGCAAATCATTTATTCAGAAATTTCTCCCCCCCCCCCTAAAAAGAAATTCTATGGAATAAAAATGCTACTCAATGAAACCTTTTATGAATCGAAACACACATTTATCTGAATAAACATCTTTGAAAATACGTTTTTTAAAGTTCATGAAATTCGAATTTTTTTCTCCGTTCTCTTAACAGAAAAATGATCCTGTGTAAAACTTATTTAATAATATGAAAGGTTAATCAGCCGAATAAGAAATTTGTAATATATGGACATGTATTTTTTTAAATTTCGATGATAGTTTAAATTTTCTTTACAAATAAATTGATTACTGATTACAGTTAAAAATAGTTTTTTAAAATCAATTTAAGAAGTAAAATGAAAAGAAATAACTTACCAACAGAAAAAGGAATAGCATATTCAGGTTTTACCACCTTTTGACCATCAGGACTTAAAAATCTTTCTGGCTTATACGTGAACATCCTTTCCCCAAAGCTTCTCGTCATGATCTATGGCCCAAAACACTGACAGGACGGTAGTACCTTTCGGAATGAAGTATCCATTCAATTCTGTATTCTCTAAAGTACTGGATGAAAAAAGTGATTTATTCTCAGAAGCAAATTTGTAACATCAGAAAAATGAATAACATAATTTTATTATTTATTAGCAAGAATGCTAATTGCTTAACAATAGCTGATATTACGTTCTTTATTTTCATTAATATTACCTGTATTGTTTTCCTTATTTATAATAATTTAACAATGTTGTTGTTACTTATGCACCTGATCGACAGTAATATCAGATCAAGATCGACGAAATTCATCTCAGCGAAGGGCTAGATTTTTACGTCTGTCGTTAGTCTTAGCTTTGAGCCTCATGCAGGTGACAGTATGATTTTGCTCGGTTCCACCCGAATTTTGAGGACGAACACCCTGGGGGTGGTCTGGGGCCTCCCACCAACCTAACGAGAGGATTTGCGTTTCGACGACTATTTAGAGTACCCCCATGTCGCAAAGGCACTATACATTTACAAACATCCATGCCTTCTCCACGATTCGGACCCAGGTCCTACAGCATCCCAGTCAGCGTCACTAACCACTATACAGGATGAGTGGCTTATTTAACAATTAACATCTTTATTGCCATTTTTAACACCCTTTTTATAAGCTTCGCTTGAATGAAACGGAATCTTTGAACTCAATTTTTACCCACTTTAAAAGGTCAATTAATTCGAAATTTTGCTCACTCGTCCAGGACCGATGACAATACAATAATTCAATAATTTTGTTTCATTGTACTGATCAGGGTCATCAGGATTAACGATTTCCCATTTTTAGATCCCATCCCGCATCTGGCGACTCATTTCAGATCCCATTTCCAGATTTGGTGACTAAAAAAATTAAGTTACAACTTAGTTCGCTTAAATATAAATGGGTGTTTTTTGGTTTTTTCAACTATAATTTATTTATTTTTTATTTTGTGGTCCGTGATTCAATATTTAATATGGCCCTAAGTGTCATCGAGTGTTACAATCTTGATGTAAAAAGTCTTCTTTCAAATGGTCTGCGTTTGGGCAACTAAGCCTCTGAAAATACTGCAAATCCGCAAGAGTTGGGCCATTTAATTGGTGGTACCACCTAGTGGCTGCTCCATACCCCAAATGTTGACGTTTGAATTTACTTAATTCAATTTCTCGTCGGATGTTAAATAATGCTGTGATTTAATTTTGCCGAGATAACCCCAACCAATTTGATACTCAAGGGATCTTTTACATGCCATATAATCATATGTCATGCGTGCTTTATATAAGAAGTATGACTCCCAAGTATTATGGATATGACTTTTACTTACTATCGCATGTTTAAAGGAACGATGGTTCTCCATCTCATGAGCTCTGCTATAGAGGCTTCAGTGTAAGGCATTCTGAGACGATCCTGCCAAGTTGGAAAACGATCTCGCCCTACTACTTCATCAATTTCAGCTTGGATTCTCTTCTGAACTTCAGAATAAGCAGCACATATACAAAGCATCCAATCTACCGTCACTCTAACTGTCTCACTTCCAGCTGCGAAAAATCCTCTGGATAAATCTTCCAAGACTCCCTCTGGAAAGAACTATTGTGTAGTGTACCCAGAAAGGAATTAATTACATAATTAATCGAGCTGTATGCAGAGAATTTCTAATTTTTAAGAATGATTTTTCAAATGTGAATAAAATTTCTGTTATTAGATATTCAATTTAGATTGTCATAATAAACTCACTTATGGAGTTTAAGGTATCCGACTACTTGCGACAACTTTTTTTAAAAAAAAAATTGAGGTATGGGATTTTTTTTGTTGTTTTTAGAATTTATTTAATACATTTTAAGAAAATATGCTAAAATTAAGAGGAGAAAAAGAAATTATTGTTACTAAAATGGAAAAAATTGGTAAACATTTACAAAAAATAACATTCTGTACCAAACATTTATGAACAAATTTTCAATTTTTCAATTCTGCTTTGGGATATGTTATTCATTTTTAAATGACCTTCATGATAAGAGATATTTTAATTTTTACAAAACTTAGAGCACTTTATTATAGTTATTCTATGAAATTACTTAAAAAAACAGTAATTATATTTACATAAAGGATTGTAAATTTTGTAATAAAACAGTGATTGATAAATCCGAAAGTTAAAACACTTCTACAATTATACACAGAACATACGCAAAAAATTCCAGTTAATTATTTTCAAATTTTTTTGAGCAATCGCTGGCTCCGCTTGAGTATTTATGAGCCTGGTATTTTTATATAGTTAATAGATGACCTATAAAATAAAATCATTTTAAAATTGTCCACTTTTGGCAATTTTACGGTAGTTGGATACCTTAAGAATTTTTCTAACAGTCGAAGTTGAGTGCTTTATCAAGAATTTAAATATATTCTAAAACATCAATTTCCAGCGAAATAGCTACGAAGAACTTCCTTAGAAAAAATACTTGGTATAATTAACAAAATCGAAAGGATTTGTAGTATTTCCTTACATGGCACAAATACATATTTGTTTCTTAGGATGAATTCTTTGTTATTTAAAAATGTAATTGTAATCATTTTAAAAGAGAAATTGACATGAAATTTTCAACAAAAATTTACAGGAGCAATTTAATAAATTTTTAAATCGTTGAAGATGATCTAAAGAATTCGTGCTTACTTTTGAAAGTTGTGTTCGGATCACCGATCTTTTTCTGGACTTCTAAAAGATAACCATCTAGAAAATCTCGAATATTGTTGGGATCCAACGTTGCTTCATGATGCTTGATTTCCTTTCTGTTAGAAATAAACTTATGTAAATGATTCTACACTTCGCAACAATTTATTACAAAAGAATTTTGCTTTTGTTGAAATTTTTAGGATTCATTCCGATTTTACTCCAAAAGAATCCACTAACGATCTTCAGAAGTGCGTTTAATTGGTTCTGAAGGTGGGATCAGTTGATCAAATTCAATTAGCATTTCTTTTCATCATTTTTAGCAAGTGTGTTTTTGATAACTATTTGATACCATGTTACTCTCCAGCATCTATTTTTCTTTTTAAGTACGCATATAATGTTCTTCCCTATTTTTCAGAATTACTACTCTTGAGAAAGATATTCTTGCAATGCTTGTAACTTTTCTTGAATTCTAATGAAAAGCTTATTTAAAATTCTTTTATTTTGTTTCGTGGTACACATAAGCAGCCAATTTACAGCATGTAGTGAATACATCGCAATTACAAGAATTATATACTCTGACAACTATAGATATATTTTTTTCATAAATAAAATAATTACATTTGAAAGGTGTCATTAGACGCAACTTGCGAGTTTGAATCCGGCCCCCATTCCACATTCAGTGTGGTACAGATTAGATGATTTGTCATTCCAGTCCATAACAGCTAATTAACAAATTTCAACTTCGAGTCAGGAGTCTTCACCCCTGTCATATCTCAAGACTCAAGCCCTATGGAGGTTCTGATTCGTGGGTTGTAATACTTCTACCATTATCCATGACCGAGTTTCTTCACTTTTGAAAGTACTCACTGGGTACGAGGGAGTCACTGACTGGCGTGAGCTTGTTCATGAATATTACTTCACAAATATCTTATAGACTGTTCTAGGGATTACATAACAGCCTACTTATAACTAGTTTATGCTTGAAAAACCGATCTGAAAAAAAGAGGCCTTAAAGACATTCGGGACATTTCCTGAGAGGCGACATGGTTCTTCAAACAGGCCGCTATGTTGTAAAGGATACTTGATATTATGCACTGAATTGCTTTCTACGTTCTTGCAATGTAAAAGCCAAGACTTAATATTCAGGGCAGGTTTACCAATGGGGAGACTGCCGCATGGAGCCCTTTACACTGACGAAACTTCTATAACCTTATTTTTTTGTTGAGGCTTCTCTAAAGCACTTGCCAGGAATTTTTTTAGATAGACCTGGTTCAGGATCTAGTTCTGTCCCCTTATAGCTTCATTGAAGAGTTTTAATTCATAAGTTTTCCTACAGGTTCCAGAGATTCTCAGACCTTACTGATGTTTGATTCTCAGAAACTCATCAATTTTTCCTTACTTATCAAGTTATCCTTCTCACGAAGGATTATAGACTTGCATTATCAACTTACCTCCATAAAAACTGGTTACTTATTTTTGGTAACCGAAACGTCTTTTATAATCTTTTCATTCGAACTTTCATCGACCAAGTCTTGTGATTCTCGGCTGTGGCCGTGGTAGCCTAGTGATCAAGGTTATGGACTCATGGCAGGCATGTCACGAGTTCGACCCTAGTACCGCTGAAGACCCGCTGTACACAGGGGGCCAATGTTCGTTAAATATGTTAAGGCTCAAATGTCCTTCCGTTGGTGTAGTGTGGAAGTTAAAAGACACCTGAAATGGCAACAGCCAGCTCAGGTGTCGTTCTCATCATTTGACCATGGTTCAAAATTACGAGATCCTCATGCAGCCTTATAGTGCGAAGTAAATATATATAACTCTCATTCTTAATCACTCACTCTAGGCTGGGACTTTCCAATTTCTTAGCGGAGAAGACAGAGTTTAAATGTGTAAAGGAAGTTAAAAAGATGACCCCTTCTCGCCTAAGTTCACCATTAAGGCTATTTGAACTACCTGCGATTGGGGGCCTGACACTTGCTCTGCTGATTGATTCAATACTGGTTTAATTGCTTGCATTATATATAAATGCGGATTTTCCAAGTACATGCATAGCCAGAGGTCTAGACCTGAGGCATTATCTGGATCAGTAGTCCCAACCCCCGGTCCGTGGATCAAATAGCACCAGGCCTCACAAGGAACATTAAATTATTTTCATTTTATTTACTGTGGTGTATGCAGTTCTCTCAGGTATGCGTGACCGTTTATGAAAATCTCTTTTATTCCATGTTGTATCTCTTTATGCTCATTTTTGTGTGATTATATTTTATACTAAGGCTTGTTTAAATAGAATTAAATTAAAGTTATTAAATCAAAACAATCTAAAATATAAAGAATAAACGTCTCCCCTCCCCTTAATGGGCCGTGGTAAAATTATCAAATGTTGACCGGTCCGTGTCAGTAAAAAGGTTGGGGATCACTGATCTAGATTGCGGTATTTGTGGATGCTCGAGACATGTGGAGTAATCTGCAGGGGCAATTGAACCGTTGTGGATTTTATGAGCAACATGTATAATTTACGTTTCATAATGAATTTTATGCTTACAATACAAATCGTAATCAATTTTGATTTACTAAATGGCTTTATTAACTCGAATTTAAGACAATAAAAGAAAAAACATTGAACAGTTTACCTGCAATAATCTTTAATTTCTTCCAGAACTTCAATTATGCGACTATAATTCTTACTGTAAATGTAACTCATTAGGGGTTTTAACCATGGAAAAAATGTCTGAGCGGACAGAGTTCCAGCAAGTTTTGCGAATTCTCTCAAGAGACTGTCCAACTTCTGTCTTTCAGGATCGTTGTATTTCAAGCGTTTGCCAAACAATACAGAGGCGATAATGTTGGACATGCTTGGTATTAAGAAGACCGACAGGCTCTTGGGCTTTCCAACATGCTCTGACATTATCTCTAACAGTTCTAGAATTTCTTCCTGTAGTAAAAGGGGGTAAATAATTTAGAAATAAAAGTAAGTATTTAAAATTAATAAATATAATTAATGATTGAGTAACACTAATCATAAAATTAGTTAAAATTGGAATTTTTTAAACCTTGATTACACCCACACTTAACTACTCATCGAATTTACGTCAATTTATTAAAATAACGATTATATCGAACTGAATACTATCGATAATACTTTTAAAGCAATAAACATCCAAAATCGATACGGTCGAAAGAAAAAGTGGCATGTATAAGGTGTTCACAAATATTTTAAAAGCACTACTTAATTTCAATAATTTTATAGCAAGTATATGCTTGATAACGTTCCCTTAAGAGTTAAAAATTTGCATTGCTGCAAAGAATTATAAACTGAATATTTAATTTCATTGTATTGAAATATTGAATATTTTTAGGGTTTATATAGCTGTATAAATATTATCGATACAGCTAATATTATCAACAATATTTGTTTTATTTATTACTTTAAAAAGCTAAAATAGCATTGTTAAATTATGATTTTAAAAAGATTATTTCATGTAATAGATTCTTTCTGTCGCCTATATACGGCGACAATAAAATAAATATATTGTTCATTAATATATAAATAGTCTATTGATGTGTTTAAGTTTCATAATTTGTATTATGCATAATTTTCTTTTTTTTGATATAAATACTTTTTGATTAAGCTGATCTGATGAACACAAAGTTTTGTAAATCAAATAATAGAGTGGAATACTGAAAATTAGACAATATAATGTAAATAAATTCTCGCTATTTTTTCTAATACCACCAGATTCATATTAAAATAAATTAAATGAATGAACTACTTTTAAATGAATCTACTAGTAAAGAAACAATCATACTTTAATGTGTTCTTCCATTCTTGTTTTTCCGAAACCTAAATTATTAAACATATGAATAGAGAACCGTTTCTGCTCTTTCCATGGCAATCCTGTAAAAGCTTCTGTTCCTAAAAAATGAGAGTCATTCATTTCTGAATACTTGATTCAAAGAATACGCTTAGAAAATTTGAGTATTCACAATGTTGAATTTTTTTATCTCACGAAGATTTTGTTTGTTAAGTTTTAGCCTTCTAACCAACTGCGATCTTGTGAAGGAAATGTTAACTTTTAATCTTATTCTCTCTCTCGTTTTATGCATCTTGCTCAGTTTGCATACTGGAGGTTTCTTCAAGATTCAACCTATGCCAAATTTCAATAGGTTTGACATTTTCATTAAGGAAAATTTTAATAATTATTCACTGTCCAACTGCAATAAGGCTTCGTGTTTACTGAAACTTCTAGCGACGTATCCGACTAAGTTGAAAAAGTCATTTTCGATCTAAAGTAATGTTTTATTTTCCCTTGACACTTAAATATTTTCCTCCAATGGGCTGCATGTTGGCAACTTAGCCTTTGCAAACACGTCCCCAAACGTGAAAGCAATTTCATGGTGGCTCCATCTACTGAAGACCGCTACCAAATTTCAAGAATTTATTTTTAATTCAAGCTCTCGTCGAATGATGAATACTGCCATGATTTAATTTTTCCGAGTGTACCAGAGATATATTAATACTCAAGGGATATTTTACATGTCACACAATTAAATGAGAAGCATGCCTATGATTTACAGGTTTTTAAAGTACATCTGCTTAAGCAGGAAGTTGCAAAACAGAATCCGAAAGTTAGCCTTTTAAAATTAATTTTTGTAATTTTTTATCCTATTACAGTAGAACGTCGTTTATACGAACGTTTATTATTCGGAGCATCAAATATCCGAACTAAAGTCCAGATCCGTTTTTGAACAGTGCAATGCTCAACATTTGTTTCCTGTGAGGCCAAAAGTGACAGGAAAACGCAAGGTGCGGGATATTTGGGGAATTTCAGCTGTGTGATTTTGTAAACATCTGCGCGGAATATTAGGTCAGTTTGATTCCAAGTGAGGTGGTGTATACGTGCTTTTTTCGCTGAGTTTTGTTGATGTAGAAACCTGAATGGCATACAATGCAGAAGACTGCGAATCTCAAATGCTAAATGATGACGAGATTGGGACTTCCGTACAAGAAGAATCCGACCCTCTCGACGATGAAACGGAGGAAGACGAAGCCAACAACAACGAAAGTAGAAAATGCTGACGCGTTTCTGCGTTAGAGACAGCTATGGTGTGGTACGAACAACAATCAGAGTGTTGTCCTATTCAACTACTGCTGTTGAAGAGAACCATAGACCTTACATTGAAAAATCGAAGGTGTACAATGGTACAGCGAAAAATAAGTGATTATTTTCCACAATCAAGCTAAAATTGCGACATTTTGCACCTATTTTGCTTTATCTTGAAGCACGTTTCCCGCATGTGATGATTTTCAATGTTTGTATAGTGTCCAGTTTCATATACTGCATGGATCGCATTCGGTTTTCGGTTATCCAAACAATCGCGTATCCGAACGGTGTCCGGTTCTAATTGATTAGGATAAACGACGTTCTGCTGTATATAAAAATTTAAACTTAATTTCTAATTTTTTTGTTTTGTTTTATTAATTGGGACTAATTTAGATCCTTTAATTTGACATTAATTCAATTGGTGAATTATTTTAGAATAATTTTTTTAAAGAATAATAGAATAATTTTTTTAAATAATATACTTACTTAATGTTTCTTCACTGAATTGAATAGGAGCATTTTTTGATTTACCCATGAAAGCGTCTTTCGAAAATGCCTCCTTCATGATATCATAATTGGTTATCACAACTAAATCTAGACTACCTAGTCGTATACTGAAAGAAATATAGTTATTGCTGTATAAAATATAAAGACATATAATCAGAATAAATAACACAGCTAAACCTATGGAAGAAACTTGGTGGACTTTAGTCGAGGTTCTTACTTTAAAAAAATTGAATACTGAAGCTTGTTGAGTTGTCAATATCATTCGGTCTCAGTATACCAATGGTCTTAAAACTTAGAGAATAATGTGCTGTAACTCAGCTGATAGACACTAAAATAACGAAAATCCACTCGTTGCCATGGAACTGCATTCGTGGAATTCCAGATGTAGCTGAATGTAATAAATTCAACAAACAAATGTAAATATGTCGAGTACAAATGTCGAGGAAGAGATATATTAATTTCTGAATTTCTTGAAACAGATTATGGGTTAAGAATGCATACATTTTATAAACGATAAATTGGCAACAACAAAAAATGCAATTTTGATAACTAAACACATTTTTAAATTTCTAATTAATTTTTTCAAACGGATAATTTTATTTTCATAAAAAATTTCACTTACTAGTTTTTATTTTAAAATTAGTATTAGGTAAGTGGAAAAGTTCACTTCTTTTTTGTGTGTGTGATGATTTAGAAATGTACTAAGAACAAAATATGTAAAACCTAAGATTGTGCCTATTTGTGAGCATATTCTATTCTGGGAAAAGAAGAAAGAAGTTCGTTGGTACCATTGATATTGATCAGCAGCAAAATAATATAAAACTCAATTATCTTTTTTTAAAAAATTCTAACGCTTTTCTCTATCTTTCGATTGTTGTCTGGTGATCGTAGATGACCTCGGCTAATTGCCGCTGTTTTGTATTCGGATTGTTTTTATCGAACGTTTCTGCCAAAACGAATGAAGAACTTGCACATTCTGACTAATCTCGACTACTTCTACCTCTTTCTCTGAATTTTCAAAGCCTTTCTTCACAAGACTCTTGTCAGCTATACCTTTCTAAAAACTTAACGTTTACTACAGTGCTTCTCAAACTTTCAATATTTGCAACCTATATTCAATCATAGTTTTCATCGCGAAATACAAATGCATACAAATACAAATACTTCCATACAAATACAAATGCAGAGATTCTCAATAATACTATACTTTGACGCTAAAGCTGTAGTACCACTTTAACCTTTTAAGTGCCACTGGCGTATATATACGTCTCACTCAACCGGTGTGTTAAATTCCCCGTGCGTATATAAACGTCTATCCGAAGTATGATCTTGTCTGTGCGCTTCTATCCATAAAATTATTCCGAAGGCTTTGGAATGCAATAAAAGCACCTTGACAGTGTGTGTTTGCGAAGGATTTACTTATTTTACAAGATTTCTTTTATTTATTCATTTTCTTCCTCCCCACTAATACATCACATACACACTCCTACAAATTATGAAGATTAGTGTTAATTTATGTGTATAATTTTATACATAATAAGCCCATGGGTTTACTGGTTATTATTACACTTGTTCTTTAATTGGTATTGTTAAATTAATTTTAAAATGCATTGTGCAGTACTGATACATTTATAAGTGTATTATATCAGTGTAAGTGTTGATTTTATTATTTATTATGTCAGAATGCATTTTGTGTTGTTTACTTTAAGTAAATTAATAATTTTTAAAAAATAATCTTTGTTTTTGTCACTTGTAGAGTTATCACGCTCCACTAAGGGGGTGTGCCCCGCAATTTGAGAAACGCTGGTATATACTGAGACTGCAGAGTAGCTGCAAAACAGAGCTTGTCAAATACGTGTAATAATGTCTCAGGAACAATTCGCCACCTAAGATGTCTTTACACGTGTCCTGCTATGAGAAAAATCGTACTTTTCACTCGGCAAAAAATTTCTGCCATCACAGCCTTACATGTGACGTGTGTTCATCTGAAAATTTGCCTTTTCAAAAACAGGGTAGAATTTTTATACATACCTGTATGTGTGTACATGCATGCGCCTGTATCATTACATGATATAAATACTTAATATATACTTTTTACATATTTTTTTAAAAATTTCAAATGTTTTACCGTTGTATTTTTTTGAAAAATATACAAATGTCTATACAATTTCCTTTTTTGATTTTTGATACTAATTAAAAATTATTTTTTTCCATTATCACATGGGCAATGAAAACTCTTGAATTACATTTAAAGTATCTGACTACCCTAAAACTGTCAATTTTGTCAAAAATTGAAATTTTTTTATGAATTTATTTTATGGCCATCTTATTAGCTTTATAAAAATACCAAGTTTATCATTTTCCCTTCACTAGAACAAAAACTACAAGTATTTTAGTAAAAGCAGATGTCAATACTTTAAGCAAGATATCATACTTTAAAACGCGTTTTGCTCGAAATGTGATTTTTTGAAAATAATCAAACGGGGACAAGGATTGCTCAAAAAGTTTTTAACATAATTAATTGAAATTTTTTCTGCAAGTTCTGTATAATAGTAGAATTTATTTAACCTTCAGATTTATCAATCACTCTTTTATTACAAAATTTACAGTCCCTTTTGTGAATATAATCACTGTCTTTTTAAGCATTTTCATATAATAACCGAGATAAAGTGCTCTAGTTTTTGTAAAAAAGAAAATATCTCTCTTATCCTGAAGGTCATTTCAAAATTGAATAATATAGCAACACATTAGAGAGATTGAAAAAAATTGAAAGTTTGTTCATAAACCTTTGGTGCAGAATGGGCCGCGTTTATGCTATTTTTTGTCAATTTTTACCAATTTTTCCCCATATTTTAGTAATAATAATTTCTTTTTCTCTTCTTAATTTTAGCACGTTTTTCTTAAAATGCACTAAACAAATCTAAAAATAACAAAAAAAATCCCCATATCTCCTTTTTTTTTTATAAAAAAAAAGTTGTCGCAACCAGTCGGATACCCTTAACAGAAATCAAAATTTCGCAAAATCCGACGTATAGCGCGCAACCATGCTTTGAAACTGCATTTTTTTATTCATAGGTATATTCGCCGTTTAACCTGCATCCCCTTTTTTACGAAGAAAGCTGAAATATGCGTATGCAATGCAGTTATGTTTTGAAACGATTTATTCGAGTTATTTTCTTAAGCTTTTGAAAAATAATATACCTTTAGAACTATAACATTTTAAGTTCATTAAGAATGTCATTTCTTTTAAATAAATAGTATTTCGAAATTTGTAAAAGTGTAATTTTTTTTTATGCTCATCTCTTTCTTTTTTATTTTTAAAGCTCTCATTTTTTAATACTAGGAGCACCCATAAATTTCAATCTTATTTGGGTTGTTAAAAGTTCACGTTATACGCCGGATTTTACGGTAGTTTACAAATTGAAAAAGTTTAATAATAATCATTATCAGTCTTCTTTTTTTTGTTCGGATTAGATAACTCTTTTTTTTTATCTCGCTTTCTATGAAAATAGATATTTTTCTCTCAACTTGTCAGACCATTTATGGTTTTAGTTCGTGAAATACTCTATTCTATTATTTATTTTTTGTGTGTATCAAATTCTTAGTCATAAAATATTACAATAAAAAAGATAATATACAGTAATATGAAAAAAATTAGAAATATTGATTGAAACAAACAAGGGTTTCATTGCACACACACACTCACATATATGTATATATATCCTGCGTTGATAAATAGTGTTAAAAATAGGGTTTGTAAGGATCCCGCCTGAGCGCCTAAAGGTATGGGAGAATTGGAAGGAAAACCAGCCATACTTCAAAAACAATCTAATGTATTCACAATATTAATCCCTCAGGGGGCTCACCTTCTTTAGGTGAGTACGGGTGTCACAATCCCGATGTGCCCTAGTGATCTTTCCTTTTACCACGGGGTTTACTGTCTTTGGTAAACACGGGCTTCACGAACCCGGGGTACCCTAGTGATCCTTCTCTATTTTCGACCCTCTTTCTTGTCATTCAATTCATTCTTTCTTTCTCTTCCCGTCTAGACCACAGATATTAAAACAAGTGTTTGGCGCAGTATAGCCGAAATCGGCTCTTGCGCCAATAAACCCCAAAATCACTCACTCACTCACAATATTAATTACAATCCAGATTCAGTCGATCTTGGATAAGAGATGCACCGAATTAATAAATCGGAAGACAATTAAAGAGGTATGCAGATATGAGAAAAAACTTTAAGGTTTAATGCTCTTACTTAATGCAATATCTCTGACTTCTTCAGTATTTAATCTAGATTCAATCTACAGTGACAATTCATCACCTTAAGTAATTCAATTATCAAATATTAAATATCCGTGATTCACATTCAATTTGATTAATCTCTGCTCCGATAGCAGTCCATCCTATCTCTCTCCTGAAAGCCTGAACTATATATAGTAGTCTTAATTTACATAATCACGTTTTCTTCTTCGAGAAGGAGTTTTATAATAAAATAATTTTCAAAAACCGAAAATTCACGAAGAGGACTGTTAGTTGAAAGAGCACGGATAGAACCGTCACAGAATTTCTTTTTCATTTGATTTTTCACATTATTAAACAACTTCAGCTATAATATACAAATTCATATATGCTTTAATTCCGAGAAAGAATAACAATTTGAAATTATTGTTACTATTCTTTTTTAATAGTTACCATGAAATCCTGCGTATAACGCGCGCCTATACTTTCAAGCTGCATTTATCAATTTTTAGGTATATTCGCCGTGTAACGCACGCCCCCTCCCCGTTTTTTACGAAGAAACTTGAAATTTAAGAGTGCAGTGCTTTTATGTTTTGAAGTCTTTTAATCGAGGTATCATCGCAGAATCTTGAAAAAATATTGTATTTCCTATGTACAGTTCTCTTTAATGTTTATTTTAAATAAAAAGTATTTCAAACTATGTAGAAGTCTTAATTTTTTTATACTCACCTTTTCTTTATTCATAAAGCTCTCGTTTTTATACCCGGCGTACAACGCGCCCCCTAAATTTCGATCTAATTTTTTGATTTAAAAGTTCGCGCTATACGCCAGAATTTACAGTATATAAAAAGGAATTCTATGCCATTAAAAATCTTTTATAAAAAATATTATTACTCTATATTCCATATGCTTTCAAACTGTAATTATTAATTTTTAGGTATATTTGTGTATCACTCGCCTTTTTTTAACGAAGAAACCTGAAATGTACATGAACAATGCTGCTATCATTTGAAGTCTAAAAATAAAGTGTGAGTGTATAATAAAAGTACGGAATGAAAATAAATCTGATAGAATTAAAAAGTCATTAAAAATTTTTTTTGTACATGTCTAATTGTCTAAGATGATTATATATTTATTTGTGAATCAGAGTAACATTGATGGTGAAGAAGAAACATAATTCGATGATTGTATGAAGATATAAAGGAAAATGAATATGACAAACTTTTTATGATATCCCGTAATGAAATTTCATAAGATACGTCATTTCTTTTAAATAAACAGTATTTTGATACATATAGAACTTTAGATTTTTTTTAATGCTCATCTTCTTTGTATTTTTAAATCTGCCATTTTTATATCCAGCGTTTAATACGCATCCGCAAATTTGTATCTTATTTTTTGTGTTAAAAATGCACATTATACGCCGGAATTTTGTTCCCCTTCATGTTAAGTGAAAAAAAAACATAATTAAACTCTTCCTCCACTGATGAATATACAATTAAAATTCTCCCCATAAAAAAGGACTCTATGTTTATTATTATTATTATTATTATTATTAACTCTGAATTTGTGCACATGGAGTTCACTATAGAAGTACAAATATTTATTAACAACTTTTAGCCACATTTCCTTCAATCCAGAATTGCTTTTAAATTTAGGTTCATATGTAATAAAACTAAAACACTTTCCTCAAAAAATACTATTTATTGAAATATCCAGTTCCATTACGCCTTAAAGTACAATTGTATATTAATTTTCATATTCACATATTTTTTTTTTTTATGTAATAGGACTACATTTTAAAAATCTATTTCTAACTAGGTTTGAGGTCGCCTAGTTACTAGCGGGAAAATGTTATGTAGGTTTTATGATAGCTATTTTTTAAACATATGAAGATATTTCAGAAAATTATAACAAAAACCATTCCAGTATGTTTCCACGTTGAAAAAAAAATGCTTAATATTAGAATACGAAATCTTATTAGCAAATTGATTCAACCATATTTTTAAGAGACCATATTTTTCAACTATATTTTTAACCATGCATAAGAGTTGAGATAAAATATTATTTCTAACCTCCCAATTTATCTTAAAGGTTGAACACTCTGAAACGATAATCAAGCATAGATAAAAACAATGTTGCGATACATTAAAATTTACATTGAAATGTAATTTTTAATGTAAATTAAATAATTAATAATTAATACAAGGAAATTAAAATTTCGTTAAACAATAAATGTAAAGAAATTATTAAAATTTCGTAAATAATAAAATTTGAAAATCTATATTAAATTATGAAATTTAATACAATCATATAAAATAATGCAAGTTGACAATTCAAATCCTGAGACAATAGATACTAAAATAGAACTGAATAGTTCCTAAGAAATTGAAATAAATTTAAATTCCTGTTACTTGATATATAATTCGTCTTATGAAAATAAATAATCACTTTATTGTTCACACCTAAGACATTTTTCTGAGTAAATCTTACCTGTATAATGGCCCATACTTTTTTGACAGTTCAGTAAGTTTTATATATGATTTTTTAGTCAAAAATGGAATGTAGCCTACAATAGGCAAACCTATGGGTCCAGGTAATCGTTTCCTTGTTCCTTTGCCAGTTATCAACAATACTGAAATAATGATAACGAGAAGAGCTACAAAAATAAGAGTGATTAAATTCATACTTGAAAGCGAATACTAAGTTGTCACTGTGACAGTGTTGCATCACAAATGCCAGTTTTTCTCTTTATCCGCAATCTTATCTTCTTATACTGCCCTATCAAAAATACAGAAACAATTACAGTGAAGAGTAGTTTTATAGAGTAGAATTTACAGAAAGCGGATAATGTATACATAAAAGTATCGCACTAAGTCAAAGGTGAGTACTTGAGGATTTGAAATATAAAAGAATTTCTTTCAAATCAGAATGGAAAGGAGAGAAGTTTTTTGATGTGCTTTAAACTGTTAGAGAGTGAAATGCCTCTGAAATGAGTTAATAGCTTTAATCTCCATACTTGAATTAAGGGGACACAGTACGATTCAAAGAACAAAAATCGGTCAATATTTCAAATATTTCAAAACTAATTTTTTTTTAGCCTGAATTATTCTTTATACAGGGTGTCCCAAAACGACCGCATAAACTCTGCACAGCTAGATTCCTCGTTGGGAGTACATAAAAACTGCCCAAAGAACGATCAATAGTTTACGAGAAAAATACGAAAAACAAAGTATTACTTCACTTCCGGTGCAAGAAAAAAGCACTTTATTGGACATATCAAAAACAGTATTTGCATATCTTTCCAGACGATAATGTTTAAAACGTTCGTTGCGCATGTCGCATCATGCTTGCGCACGCCGTGGAATGACGTTAAGCCACCGTTGAGCTGGTATTTAAAAGGCTGCATCTTGCAGGTGACCATGTATTCCGTTCGTGACTACTGCGACATGCCTTGTGACTACTGCGACATGCCATATCAAGGAACTGGTGTATCGCGAGACGTAGTGACAACACAAATGGACTTAGTGGCTCGTCTGCATGCTGCTTGTACTTCGGTGAACCCCACGATGCTGCGACGTGTGATGACAGCCATTCCACACACGGCGTGCTCAAGCCTGCCTCGACATGTACGGTGGACATTTTGAACATCGACCTTAAATTGTGCATATACTGCTGTTGATATGTTCAATAAAGTGTTTTTTCTTGTACCGGGAAGTGACGTCATAATTTGTTTTTCGTATTTTTCTCATTAACTATGGATCGTACAGGATCGCTTCCTTTGGGCAGTTTTTATGTACTCCCAACGAGGAATTTAGCTGTGCAGAGTTTATGCGGTCGTTTTGGGACACCCTGTATACTTTTCTATAACTTCACAAAGTTTGAAAGCTCTAAACTTAAAAAAAGCAGAATTATGATAGCTTTTACGTTCGTTTCTATTCACATTCCTATGGCAAATCAAAACTTTTTTAATTTACTTATCTTAGAAAGATAAAAAAAACTAGTCTTTATTTAAAATGCTAATGCTTTTTTTTATTGTGCCTAATGCTTTGAATTTTTTTGACCTATTGCTAATAGTACATGTAACAAAAGTTGGAATGCATTTTTGAATCAAAGCAATACTTATTTTTTAAAAATAATTGAACTTAGAAGTATACATTTTTAAGGAATTTTCAATAAGCATTCATAAAAAGAAGTATTGTACGAATGTTATCACAAAAACCATACCAATTTTTGTTATACATAGCTTTAATAGTAGTCTCGATATTTATAAAATCTCCTTTTCCCCAAACGATAACCGAGCCTGGTACCAAAATAGCTAAGGTCGAAAACTCCCGGTAGTCGGTGCCCAGTATTGCGTTCGAGTTTTGTCACCGCTGACCTACCGTTTAAAGCCGAAGTGAACATTAAGTCGATCGCGATCGACCGATGGACCACCAAGACATTTTAGGGTGACCGCTCTCAGTAAGACCTAATAATCATTTCATCATACAAAGATCTAGAAATACCGCATTTATTCGAATCTAAGCCCGGTCCCAAATTCTCAATTAGATTTTGTGGAAATTGAAAAATAGTCTAAGATGGGGTTTATCGATGTACAATTTTACGAAATTAAAATAAATTTAAAGGGAAAACTAAAGAAGTGACCGTAAAATCCGGCGTATAACGTGCACTTTGAACACAAAAAATGCGATCGAAATTTACGGGTGCGCACTATACACCGGGTATAAAAATAAAAGCTTCAAAAAAAAAAAAAAAAAAAAAAGATAAGCAAAAAAAAAAAAAAAAAAAAAAAAAAAAAAAATAAGGCTTCTACATATATCGAAATACTGTTTATTTAAGAGAAATGATTCTTTATGAATGTAAAGGGTTGTAGAAGTATTCTATTTTTTTCTACAACTTAGAATAAAATAACTCAAATAAATGACTTAAAAATATAAGAGACGTATATTTCTAGTTTTTTCGTAAAACTGGGGGTGCGTATTATACTGCGAATATACCTAAATATAAAAAATTAAATCTTGAAAGTATAGGTGCGCGTCATACGCCAGATTTTGCGGTAGTTATTTTTTCAATATTAAAATTTTTAAATTCATGTATGAAGCTGTAATTGCTCTAAATACCCCATCCAACACATTCCCCCTTCGATTCTAAGCCACGCCCGATTTTCAGTAGCGTTAACATTTGAGCTAGATTCGAGCTAGCGGCTAAAACTCGAGTAAATACAATATTTTTAAAAGAATACAGAGGAAAAAATCGAATCAAAGAAGAAAATTGTGTTGAATAGAAAATAGACTTCGCTATTTGGATTCTATTAAATGAAGAAAATCGTAAAATGTTCTTGTTTCGAGGGGGAATGAGTGAGTGAATGAATATTAACGTCCCCACACGAGGGCTTTTGGGGACGGTCCACGTAATTTTGAACCATGGTCAAGTGACGCGGACGACACCTGAGCTGGCACCCCCTCTCCTAACTACCACACCACACCATCGCATCCACCATGCATCGCTTCACGTGCATCGCTCCCCTACACGGCGGGTCTTCAGTGGTACTGGGATCGAACTCATGACATGCTAGCCACGATCCGATGCCTAGATCGCAGCTACCGCGGCCACACACACACAAAGAGGGGGAAAGTTCGAGAATTAGAGAAATTCGTAAAATAGAGGTTCGTAAAATGGAGGTCCGGCTGTATTGTAAACTTCCTTTCAGCTCACTACACCTACGCTCCTGAGTGGACCGCAACACCGTGAAAAAATTAGAAGTAGCCCGAACCCTGGAAAAGTCTGCCCACCCCTGGTTTAGAGGGTTCGATGCACGTTAAATTTGTGGAAAATTTGAAGCTCTCACGTTGGCGTGATTTGGAATTTTAGAGAAATAATGCCTCATTGCTTGATCTTGGTTAAAAATTAAGAAGGCCCTCACCAATAGCCCGCGTGTTGATTCTAAGTGCAAAGTTAAAAAAATTAAATCAAATTTGAGGAAAGTAGAAATGTTTCAAGAAATATAAATAATCGAGATTGATTCTCTCTTAAGCATTAGCACAGGATAAGAACTTATAATAAATTTTATACAAAAATTGCACAAGAGCAGGGGTATGCATAGATATAGTAAATATCAGAGTCACATATTGCTTTATTTCGAACGAAGGATCGTGTGACGTTTGATTCAATAATGGTAGCGTGTTTGAAATATAATAATTTAGTTTAATTGTCACAGCTATTATTTACATTAATATACAAGTTTTCACTATGAGATGATTTTAGAGTCCAAAATAATTTTGTGAGGGAGGGATCTTGTTGATGTCCGTTCCATGCGAAGTTTCCCTGTTCACTTCTCTCTTTCTCTGCGGTTGACCGACGTCCGCGCGTCCCCTTTCAAAACCCACATCCGGTGGTGGCGAAATGCTTCCCCTCGGGTCAAAGGTTGCAGGGGCTAATTAAGACACGTCCGTCGCAGTATATTAGCGACTGCAGGTGTTTTTGCACGTGTGGTCATCATTCTTCTAAAAACTGACCCGGCCGTGGGAAGCAAGTTCCAGATGTCTGAAGGGCGGGAAGCACATACGTCACAATCGAAATAAACATAACAACTATCTGTCATATTCTATTCAATTAATCTTTTTCTTTTTATTAAACACCCTTCAAAGGAAAGTGATAACAGTAAATAAAGATTTGAATTTAATATTATTTCACATTAGTTCAGGATATATTATATCACATACAGCATTTGATTTTATACTTATAGAAACACAAGTGGATGGTTTTTTTTTTATGAAATTGAATTAAAATTCAGATATGTGTCATATCAATAACTGAGACATAACTATTTAAGAACTTCAGAATTTTGTATCTTTTTAAATATTCATGATTGAACAAGTTTGTTAGTAAGAATATGTTGAGATTGCAGTATTTAGAAATTATTTATTATTGTTTTTTATGTACCATGACGAAAATTATCTATTTTATTTTCTGATGCAACACGTTTGGTGGCGTGAATCAGCAAAAATAGATAAGTTCATGTTATCTAAGATTTACTTACGGTTTAAATAGCGGGAAAACGTAGGTTAAATAAATCTGGCAATAATGAAAATATTCTTTAAAAAAATCAGAAAAAGGAGCCTTAAAAACATAGAAAACGATTTTAAATTTATAAAGAATTTGCAATTTTTTTTGAAGCTGTGCATGATATTTTATACTTTTCGTTAAAATTAAATATATTTTTTATTTTCTAGCTTTAATTAGCACAAGATACACAACAGGCCAAATAAAAAAAAAAATTTAGCATAAAATTTTTCATTGAAAAAAAAAATGCACTGCAGCCAAAAATGTTCATTCTGGTCTACTTATATAGTAATCTAGTATCTTTTTTATCTTATTTATGGACGATCGGTGTCTAGTAGACATGGAAACCGCATTGCCCACTAGTATATAAATACCCGGTTTCGAACCCGCAACCTTACGCGTACAAGGTACCCAAACCAACACGCCACCGAGCCGACTTTTATCAACACAGTGATTAAATGATCAAGAAAAATTAGGTAAATATTGTTCTTTCTGGCTATGGATGAAATCATACAAATATTTCTTAATATAATGGAAATTAAATGGAGCTATGCACTATTCAATAACATAATTATGAAAATATTTTAATAAAAGGATATATCTTAATAATTTCTAGTACCTTTGGCTAACCAGAAATTAGATCAAATCTGTGAGAATATGAAAATATGGAGAACTGCTGATAGTCTAAAGGCCTGAAGCACCCGAGATTAGAAATCTGACTTGACGGTTTGTCTGGAATATTGAACCAAGGTCAAATGAAGGAGACTGAAATTGAGCTGACCTCTCCCTTTTCATATTCATACCCTCTAAACGTGAAGATTTTGAGCCTTAGCGTATCAAACTTTTGTACATTAGACCTTCAACGTGACATAAAATGCATTTATATGTAAAATGTGGTAATCATTACAATATATTGTAATTTTTACAAGATTAATGTTTAAACTATTAAGTTTGAAAACCGCAAAAAAAAGGAAAGAAAAGCCTTGTACAGTATCCAATAACTAAGTCCAAAAATAAAACAATATATAAAAAAATAATTAAGTCAATTCCTACTTAGGTCAATAAAGAAAAATTTTATTTTAATTATTTTTTATTAATGGTTACAATTAATATAAATATGTATATACACATCACAGAAACCCAATATCAAGTGACAAAATAGAAAGCAATTTTCCTTGCAATTTTCCATTTTACTTTCTATATATTGTGTTAGACTATTTTTGTTTGTTTGTTACTATTAATTCATTAAATAAATTTAATTATTCTAATAAAAGAGTATAGTAAAAAAGAAATACCATTCTCGGAAAATTAGGCCTTCTCAGATGGGATTCGATCCCACAACATTTGGAGTAGAAGTCCATTGCGCTCAGGGACACAACGAACAGTTTTCCTTACTATATATACTGTTGGACTATTATTTTTGTTTGCTACAATTTATTCATTTTTTAAATTTAATTAATGAATTAATGTTTGAAAAAACTGTATTAACATCAAGTGTCATTACAAGTGTCACTACAAGTTTAAACAAATGTATTTGAACAAGACACACACACACACACACACACACACACACACATATATATAATATATATATATATATATATATATATATATATATATATATATATATAATATATATACATATAGATAGATATAGGTAGAGAATGAACTAATAGGAATTGGATAAATACAAATCGTCTGTTAAAATATTATATTTATTTAATACAGATTCTTATTGCAAACTTATTTCAAAATCATTTGAATCGAATGCATTATTTGGGTTCTCCGTATAGAGAAGCGGATCCATGTTGAATCTGTCTTGACTCACACAAAGTTATCTGTTTGGATTCGTGTGTGTTTCGTGTATAGCTTCAAATTCTGATAATAATAATACTAGGCAACATCAACATTGTTTCGGGCTCAAAAATAGATTATTGTGAAGTATTTTGGTCCGCTAAACACGAAAATCATCATAAAAACTTCCGGTTAGCTCTTATTTTCAAGAATCAGAGAACTCGCTATTCATATATATCTGTATTTTTATTTTCCGTGTATAATCTTTTTGATGTTCATTTGAGCGGGTAGATGGAAGCTCTAGCCTCAGGATCGATTTTTATTTCAACGAAAGGCGTGTAACCGCGCTACCTTTCTTGAGGTGTATTTTGAGTCTAACCTAGAGCATCAGTAGAACAAAGAACAGGCAATAGGGCCCGATTCAAGTGATATTCGCTGTTTTTCGTCTTAAAAGTCAAGATAAATCAATTCAAATATATTTAGGTCTCAAAGATAAGCGTGGAATAAGGATTTTTAGATAGCAAAAAGGATGACAACTATTAACAGTTGGTGAAAGAACTACAAAATTTTCATGACCCGGGATGCAATATGTCTCTAAAGATCCATTTTTTTACATTCCCATCTTGATTTTTTCTCTAATCACTGTGGGACTGTAAACGATGTGGACACGATGAAAGGTTTCATCAAGAATATCACAGTAATGGAACATATATATATATATATATAAGGGTCGTCGGGATGAATCAATGCTCGCAAACTACTGCTGGATAGTTATAAGGGATACTCGGGCTTCGATATACAAGAGTCAATTCAAAAGGAAATGTTCAGGGGAAATGAACTAAAAAATACTACTGATTTCTGATAGGAACACGGTTTCTTGAAACATGACTTAAATTAGTAATGTTTTATTCTTCAAATTTACCAATAAATTGATGGATGGGTTGTGGTATATCCTAAAAACAAGAGCTAATAAATAAATTTCATTTACATATTCGTTTTTTTAACCCAAAATTAGAAAGAATAGAATATTTAAAACTAGGAAACAGACGAAAGTTGTTTTTTGTTGCCTAGTGTAATCAATCTATCAGTCAATGTTGTTTGAATACAGATTCGTTGACTTCATTGATGTTTTTGCGAGCTTCATGTGGTGGACCTTTGAAACACCAAAAAAAGTCGGAGAGAAATATTATTTTTTATAATTAATTAATATAAATGTTCTAATAGTACAAAGTTAAATAAAAAATCAAGACTTTTTAAAGTGAAATGAAAAAAGAAGTTTTACTTTGAGTTATTGGTGTACAAACTTTAATTCAATTTCCCTATAAGGCTTATGTATATTTTTTTACCATGTTTTTATTAACCCTCTTTCTTGTATGTCTGCCCGGATGGGATTTTCTAATTGATTTTAAACTAGCCCCCCCCCCCGATGAGCTAGAGACTTGAAATTTGGACCATAGCTCAAAAGGGGATAACAATGCATGAAAATGTGTATAAAAAGATGGTACATTAAAAAAAGTGTCATTATAAAATTGTTTGTTATGTTTGTGAAAACACTGACTGTAATAATATTTTTTTTTATTTTTTAGTAATGGAGTTTTCATTTTTATTATCATTCGGTTTGATAAAACACAGAATAATACAATCACCAAACAATCTTTTTTAAAGTGTTTGAATACTTTTTCAAAACTAATAAATAAATAAATATTTCATCAACCGTATAATTTCGTGCTCTTATATGGCGCATTTTTTCCCTACCTGTTAGATAAACAAATTCGCAGATTGTAAATAAGAGCGATATTAAAGGTGATGAAAAGATTAAATGTCATTTTTTTAAATCTTATCATTGAAATTTAGTCTCAACTACTTTTATCTTCCCGTAATGAGGATCATTTATTGCATCATGTTAATGAAACCAAAGGACACACGCAACTTTAACTATCTTTGGATATATCATTTGTTTGACGTATTAATTCATATACATAATATTTTTAAGGATTAAAAAAATATAAATCGATATAAATAGTTTAATTTATGTGAATAGCCTATTCTTTTGGTTGCTGTTATGGTACATTGTTTTTAACATCTTTTAAAGTATTGTACATCTCAGTGGTCTGCAAAACATTACGAGTTTTAGTTTTGAATTTTTCGATAGATTTTGTGATTATTTTTTGTAAAGCAAACCCAAGTTGTATTATGCAAGATTAAATTGCTAACAAGTAATATAAAAAATTTTAATAATCAATTCTATGATTCTCTATGATTTTTAAACTGGATTAAATCAAAAGGAATGCTTCCAACAGCTGCAATTAGCATTTGGTGCTAAATCTCCATGTCGTGTTACTGTATTCAGAGGGTTTAAAATTTTTTGCAGTGATCACAACTCTCTTCAGGATGAAGAACACACAGGAAGGCCGCGGTCGGCAGTAATCCCGGATAATGCGTCTGCCATACGAAAAACATCTATGGATGATAATCGCTGTACCTACGAAATTGTACAGAAGGAGCTTAACATTGGGTTCGCCACCATATACAAAATTATTCATGAAAAATTACTTATGAAAGAAGTAGTTTGCCATTGGGTTCCCCATAATCAAGCTGAGTACCAAAAAGAGGAGCGTGTCAGAATAAGTAATCCCCCTCCCCACTTAAATTCCTAAATGATGATGGTCAGTGATTGCTTCATTTCTAAAATTATAATGGGTGATGAAACGTACTTGCCGTTTTTTGACATTCCAGCACGTCAAGGAAGCAAAATATGGGTCTTCGAAAATGATACCACGCAGACAATGGTGAAAAGACAAGGGGCAATGAAAAAAGTAATGTAAACCGTTTTCTTCAGAAGTATGGGATTGGCGAAAGCCATCAAGTTGGAAGAACAGAATACAGTACCAGCAAACTAGTATATCATTAAATATCTTCAATAAATTCTCCAAGAAGTGAATGTTAGGGGGACTAATGCTTCCCATTGACAATGCGTCTTCTCATACAACTAGATTAATAGTTGAATTTCTTAAGCAAAAACAGATTAAACTGCCTTATTCTCTGGATCTAGCTATGTGTGACTTAAGGGTATTTTTTAAACCAAAAAAGAAACGTGAACGTTGAATTAATTCAGAAGAAGAGATTGATGTAGCTACAAATGCATTTTTTCATCAATTCCGAGAAATGAATGGTGTGAGGCATTTATATAATCTGTGAAAAATTCGTCCAGAAAGTGCATTGATGCTGGACGAGACTACTTTGAACACTCCTTAAATTTTGCAAGTATAACTTTAAAAACCTAGAAGTATCTCAAAAATTTCAGAGTAACCCTCGTATATGTGTAGTGTGAAGCACTGGGAGAGTATCAGAAGAGTATTAAGAACTCAGCGTTTCTGTGACAGCTATTGCATGATGTACTTAGTTTAAATACGTTTTGCTTCAATATGATACGTCCAATTGGTAATCTAACAGACAACATCCGCATGATCTACGTCAACTTTTTGTAAAAATGGAGATTGAAATGGGACTGGTGCTGCGGTAGAATTAAGGGTCATCTACTGCATCGTTTTACAAGTTTACAGATTATTTCAAAAGTACAGGAACAGAGCTAACCGAAGTTTCAGCAGGTGTCGTCCATAAGCAGCTACGGTGGTATGCAACCAGTATACAGGAGAGAAGGGACATGAGGTAAACAGTGGGAGAAATACTGAAGGACGTTTTGCCGTGGTCTGTTAACACGATAATCAATATGGTAGATATTGAAACCTGCTCATCGGAGACGGTGTTTGCTGGGATGCCGAAAACACAAAAACTAAGCAGATCAGTGATGTGATCGAATATTCTTTGTAGGTATTGCACATTTAGCCTGTTTAGTGATTCTGGACACAAACACATTTAGAGAAAGAGGAACACACTCATCAATCTCTTCAATGTCGTTGATGAATTGCTTGACGATCAAAGTTTGGAGTGAATGGAATGGTCAATTCGCTCTTCGGTCAATACAACATCTCCTCAGAAAGGTGAACTTAAATCCTCCTTCAAAATCGTTACATCTACTAGATCAATAACTGCTTCATATACATCATTATTTTCCATTCCAGTATGGAAAACCAATGCTTCCAAGATATTAAAAATAGGCATGGACACATTTTCTATTAAAAACTATTCAACATTTTTTCTCTCCAAAAACCTGTGATTTGTTTTTTGGTAAAACAGTAAAATGTTACAAAAAAATGTAATTTTTGGTTTATAAATAATGTTTTAATTTAAATTTAAGTAGAGTTCAATGAAAAATTGTTAGAATTATAATCCTCCCAATTTCATGTTATTTTTGTTTAGTTGTTATCAAATTAAGCAGAAAAGATAGATTGTACTTAGAATTTTAGAGGCGTGTATTGTGATTTCTCTTGTGCATTGCTTCTTTTCCTTTGAAAATAAAAATCCATTTATTTTCATGCTCCACCTCCTATATATTATAATATAAAACTGATATTTAATTTTTCCTGTAAGAGAAAAAATATTTTTACAAAGTGTTTCTAAATTTCTGGGATACACATTCATACAATGATAAATGCATGTATGCGATGCAAAGAACAAATTCTTTATCCCAAAAGGGGATCCTAGTCTGGATAGTGTCCGGAGAAATAGGTGATTTGATTTGCTTGTCACCGCACTCTGATACAACACGGGTGCTAGTGGAGATGGGCTTCATAATTTTGAGTTTCGGTTGAATGACAAAGATCGCACCGAAGTTGATACCTCCCTCTCCAGATTTCAACACCATGCCATTACGAATATTTTGAGTCCTAACAAATTTAAAATGAATAAGCCCCTTCTACACGGCAGGTCTTCAGTGGCACCCCAAGTTGACAAAATAACGCCAGCCACGAGTTCTTGACTGTATCCAATAGACTACCGGAACCAAAAGAGATTAGATCATGATAGAGTCGAATAATGTTTAATTTTCTCAAAATGATGTCAAGTATAGGTGCCCAGAGATAAGTTTCAAACACAGACCTCAATCCCTTTTTTTCAATGGGCAAATAACATTCTATAACTAAGAATTAAATTATTCTTCATAGTATTACTGTGCTAAAAAAGATTAAATTTATAGAAAAGCAAAGAATTTTTTTATAAAATTTGTTAATTGTTTCATCCATATTATAAAATCGAGTTACCTATTAAACATCTTGTTACAATAAATTCCAGGTTTTTTTTCTCTAGTATGAACTGTGTTTAAAAAAAAAGTAATTTTCATTAAAACATTTTAAATCGTGGATTGTAAGAGATAGTATACACTTTATCTTTATTTTTCAAATATCATAAGATCCCTTACTCCTGATAGTTAAGATCATATGCCAAAGCCCTTTGTAGAATTGTTTTTGAAAGCGAGATTACCAGCGAAAAGTATGAGTAGTTTCTTTCAAGAACTGAAAATCAAATAAATCGTTTTTTTTTCATTTATACAACCTGAAACAACAGGTGCTAGCATGAAAAACTAAATAATCAAATTCGATTTAGCTTCATGAATCGGTTATCTCATTCTTTATCTTTTTCGATCGAAACTATATCAGGTAATAATGAATTGTTTCTAAAGCTGTATCTCGTCGGTGATATCAAAGTTTCGCTTCGGAAAAAGAAAAGCATATATTTATTTAACCCCAAATCTATTGACATATGATTTAATTGTCCGCTCCGGCTCAGAGAAAAATGTATTCTCCTGAGCGAGATAGCTGTTGCTCTATTAGAGCCTTGAACATCGTTGATTATGAGAAAAAAAGTCGAGCTAGTTCATTTCGTTCCTTCCCGAATTTAAAATGGCATTTAATATCGTTAGAGACTTTGATCAAAGAATTGAAACTGAGAAGTGATGTAAATGCTGTTGAATGTGATACCTATTATTTGTTCAAGTTCTTGAAAGACTTACAGACTCTTATATTTGAGAAAGGCGTCATCAGTTCGAAGACAATGATCAAATTTTTATATTTAAAGAGGAAGCTGCTGATTATACTGAAAGCTAATTTGTTCAATGAATACATCGATTTCCTTGAGACGAAGTTAAGAAAATCGCTAAAAAGTTCTGAACTGGAAATGCTTCTCAAGAAATTTATAACAGTGTACAATGTGCAACAGCCTCAGACAGAACTGACTGCAGAAAGTATCCATCAGTATGAATTCCTTGCAGAGCTTTTAAATCATTGCTGTAAAGCAAATGTACAGGACAGTCAGTTGGTAACATCTTTGGTCAAGATGGCCATTGACAGGCATGTGATAAAACTATCGTGCATTAGGACAATTAAGCAGCCTTCATATCCTCAGGGATTCCTTAGATACATTCTTGAACATGTTTCAAGGGAAAAATTCGATATCGAGACATATTGCAGAGATCATCCACAAACTCTTTGGGAATATTCAAAGAACTTTTCTGTTTTGAAAGCTATATCGATTGGAAACTTGGATCGAACAATGGTACTTCTCAAGTATGGCTTCGAAGTTTTAACGGAACAAGAAATGCGGAGATGTGGTCATGGCTTCCCTGCAATGTAAGTAGTGTTCCTTTTGTATTTTACCTTCGATATTTTTTTTTAATTTCTACTTTTGTCTATTTGTCCTTTTTGAACTCATTTAGACTTGTTCTCATTATAAGTATTGTTGGTACTTACGTATTATACCATAGACCAATCCATCAAATGAAAATATATCGTCAAAATACCACGATATGCTTTCCAGAAAAAAAACTGTTTCAAACAAAACAGTCGTGCTGACGCAAACATTGACTGTTTCGTATTGTAAATATTTATATATATAGTTCTGTTTAAATTTTCTTTATTTTAAATTTATTTTTAATTGACAATTTATTGTATCATACTATGCTTAAGCCGTGAGTTTCCTTCTATATTATTATTGTCAATAATTCGTGTAACTCTATCATATCTGATTTTACTTAATTTATATTTTCTTATATATATATAATCGTCGTTTGTTAAAATTATGCTTTAAATTGGCAGCTTTAGTATTATTCTAAGAATATTAGTTCAGACGGAAAAAAGAATATTGTAATGCATAATCGATGCAGGTTAAACTTAATATATATTTAATTTTTGTATATTTTCGAGATATTATCATTCATCCGGAGATTTTTTTTATTATTTCATTGGTTATAAGAATAAAAGGTGTCTGTGGAGTTAACTTTGGCTGATATTATTCGGAACGTCAGCATTTTGAGACGTCTTTTGATTTGGCGATGTTTACAGATTTGTCGAAATTGGTCTTCAATGTAATATGCAGTACCACATTATTTTGCAATATTGTTGGGGGGAGGGGCTTTGTTTTTTCATAAACATAAAGTAATGCAATGTATTTCCCCTGAATTTTGGATGAAAAATTTCACTTTTGCACTCAATAGACAGAATAAATTAAGTAATACTAATATAATGTAATGAAGTTTTTATCTGGGAGATTTAACGGTACTTACATATTACTTATTAAGGGTACTTATACATTTCGCATACGTCGTACTCAATTAATTGGCAACCATGTGTTTTGTTTCATACAATGTCACCAATATAGTTGCGATAATACGTAAGTACCGATTTGAGTAGTCAATTTGATTTATGATGTTTCTGAAAAATATTTGGCCTTTAAAATATGTGAATAAGTTTTAACTTAGCAAATATGCAAAAATATTGCAGCAAAAAAAAAAAAAAAAAAAAAAAAAAAAAAAAAACGCAATTTTTTTTTAAAATGGTGCTGTTTAAGTAAATATGGGTTATTTCATATTTTTTGATGAATTTGCATTCATTGATAATAATTTAGATTACTTTCATCCTCTTTTAATCGTGACATAAATTGTGTCTTTTTACAAGAAAATAAGCTTTTGTATTTTCTAAATATATCTTTCATTAAAAACGTTATTATAATATTTGAATACATGTATGGTAAATGAAAATTTTGATTTATGTATACTATTGGACCACTTTGTCGTATTCTGTAACTTCTCAAAAGGATCTATTTTTCAAAAGTATTGAAACTCAGAATTAACAAATGAGTTACTTAAATTTTTATTAAAAATCTTTTTTATTTATTTACTTCCCCAAATAAGTAATATTCAAATATGCTCAGTTAAAAACGAAAAAATTCAAAATCTGCTCGTAGAGCTTTTATATGGACTGAATAATGAAATATCAGACAATATTTTCTCTTTATTACCCACTGATGGGTTATTGTTTTAGCTAGCAATAAATTGTACCTAACAATTTTTCAAATATCGAAACATATCGTTTTACATTTTATTACAATTTGATTTTAAAGAATGATATATAATTTTATTACATTAATTTTGTTTCCAATTTAATATTTCTATCAAATTTTAGAATATGTAAGGGTTATACTATGTTGCTATTGTAATGTAAACAAAAATTATACTTATTTATTTTGAAATAATTAATATCATATTATATATTTTAAAATAATTTAAACATGTAGAATTTTATATCATTTTAATTTGTATTCAGATTTTTGCAAAAGATACTTCTGTCAACATCAAGTCAATGTGTCGTAATTGTATTAATTCACAGAATTTATAAATATTACGAAGTACACGTTGGTTGAATGAAATAAGTACAAAAATTACAGTCATTTATTTACTATTTTCAATTACTCCTATTTAAGTGTTCTCAATTACGAATATCAAAAACTGTGAATCTGCTGTTAGGCCTCTCATATAGAACTGAATAATAGTTTCTTAAAATTTTGAGCAATCCCCCCCTTTCCATAAAATTAATTTTGTATATTAATTATTAATAATTATATGATTAAAATAATTACTTTACATTAATTAAAAATAATTATAGTTATTATTAATAATTATATTATTAAACTGTTTACTTTATATTAATTAAAAATAATTATTTTATATTAATTCAAAATAATTATTTTATATTAATTAAAAATAATTATTTTATATTAATTAAAAATAATTATTTTATATTAATTAAAAATGATTATTTATATTAATTAAAAATAATTTTTATATATTAATTCAAATTAATTAAACATAATAATATTTTATTTTAATTAATTAACTCTAATATTCTTTTCAGAGAAGAAGTGATTCCTAAAACTCATCAAATGACCCTACTGTTGATGTCAAGCGTAAGATCAATAAATCTCCTCATTTTGAAATCTCTACCTATATACAACAAGGGTCTATCTACAGCATCCAACGATCAAAAGGACTGTTTCCAATTTATTTGGCGAGCTATTCCAGATCCAATTCCTACATGTGCTGAATTGGAATCAAGTATCGCCAATGAATATTCCCTCCTCGCTCAAAATGGAGTACTGAGACCGAAACGCTTCTGTGAGAATACTGATCTTTGTATAATGTACAAAAGGTGTGCCACAAACCAGGCACATCTAACCAAAGAGCCTCGATCTTTGAAGCATCTATGTAGGTGTGCTGTTCGCAAAAGTTTAAAAGAATGTTGCAATCTCCCCCACGGAATATTTCAACTAGGTCTACCAGAGACTTTGGAGCAATACCTGGATTTAGAAATGGAATAAAAATGTTGAACTTTTTGACTTTTTTACAAAAAAATGTAGCCATTTTTTACTTCATATAAAGATCTGTTGGACTAATTATGCCCTAATTTAAAAATGTATAGCGTTTAATTAGAACTTTTTATTATTTTTATTTTTCTATTCATAAAAATATGCATTTAATATAACTAAAAACTGTATTGTTTCAAGGCTGTCTTCATTTAATGCCAAAAAGCTTGAGCTAAACACTGAACTGGACCGAAAACTAGTCTCAGTTTTCATATTAATTCGGTTCACAATAACATAGATATTTATTTATCATGCTGCATCTTTGAAGTTTAAAGTTTCTAAGTAACAAGAAATTTAAAAAAAAATTTTTTGTTAAGGTCAAATCTTACTTAGACCAACAAGTAAAAAATTTATTTTAGTTACTTTTTATTAAATAGTAACAATTAATATAAATGTGTATATACATATAACAGAATCACAATATTAAGTTACAAAATAGAAGGCGATTTTCCTACAATTTTCTATTTACTTTTACTTTACTTTCTATTTACTTTTCAATTTTCTATTAACTTTTTCTATTTACTTAATAGTGGAATATTTTGTGTGTGTGTGTGTTACTTTCTTTCATTAATTGAATTTAATTATACTAATAAAATAGTATAGCAAAAAAGAAGTCACATTCTCCGAAATTAGGCCGTTCCAGGTGGGATTCGAATCCACCACCTTTGGATTAGAAATCCAATGCGCTATCCATTGCTCTACAGGTACACTACGAACGATTTTACTTTCTATATATGCTGTTGGACTGTTATTTTTGTTACTATTTATTCATTTTTTAGTTTAAGTAATGAAGTAAAATTTGAAAAAACTGTATATTAAAATCAAATGTCATGCACTACAAATTTTAAGAAATGTATTTGAACTTGAATGGATAAGTAGAAAGTATTTTATAAAGGATTGAAAATTTGAGCAAGATATATAAATACATATATATATATATGGAGAGTGTGAACTAATAGTAGAAACTGAAAAAATACGCAATTATTTTCTTTAAAATATAATGTGGAAAAAGAAAACATTTAGCATTGCGATATAGAAAATGAAATATGGAATGCTTTTTATACCAGAAAGTTTTTTATATTACTCTTCTATATTAATCGTCTCTCAGATAGGATACATGTACCTCCAAATGGATACAGAGTGACAATTAGGAGTACACCAATCTCATATAAGTATAAAATATGGATTACTTCTCTTATAATTAATTTTGTTTAGGGATGCGTACTCAAAAAAAGCTAAGAGACCACTGATCTTATGAATTGAATGAGTGTTTCTTGACTTCACACTATAAAGCAACACAAGGGTTTTTGGCGACAGACCTCTTAATTTTAAGCCAAGGTCAAGTGACGAGGACTACATTGAGATGCACCCATTCTCCTAATTCCCACACTATGCAAAGTGAGGACTTTGAGCCACGATAGATTTAACGTGCATCAGCCTCTCTGCACGGTGAGTCGTTAGTGGCTCTAGGGCTCGAACTCAGGACACGGTTACCACGTGTCCGTGCTTCTCTAAATGGAAAGGAAATCAAAATTTTATACTGGCATTAATGTTGCAGTCTGAAAAAAAAAAGATCTGATCACATTTATTAATGTTATACGGAGGCAACCTTCATTTGTGTTCAGATTTTTACAAAACGTCTGTTTTTCAGCATTCATGTTATTTTAAATGTTTTGTATATGCTCTAAATTGTGTAATGTGTAAGCTTCTTAGCGTACTCATTATTTTACATACTATTTGATAAAAATTTGCAGCACTTTTGAAAATTCCAGAAATAAATTGTAGTTTAAAAAAACTAAAAAACAACCCTTTTATAGTTAGGCGAATTAAGTTGTAACTTAATTTTTTAGTCCCCAAATCTGAAAATGGGATCTGAAATTAGTCACCAGATGCGGGATCGGATCTGAAAATGGGAAATCGTGATCTTGATTATTCTGTGTGATTAGAACAATGGAATAAAATTATTAAATTATTATATAATCATCGGTCCTGGACAAGTGAGCCAAATTTCGAATTAATCTGACCTTTTAAAGTGGGTAAAAGTTGAATTCAAAAATTCCATTACATACAAGTGAAGCTTATAAAAGGATGTTAAAAACTGTATAACAGATGAAAATGATTTAATTAATTGTAGATATTATGTTAAAATTTTTTTTTACTAATCATTATGTTTATCATTTTCTGAACATGGTGTTTTGCTTTAGTGTAACTTATTTTGATAAATAAATAAATTATTTTATATAAAATAGTTTGTGTGTGAGTGTGTATTTTATAATAACAATTTTACTTGATTCTCAAAGCCACATTTTTCGCTCAAAAAAATTGGGAAATATAAAAAGATAAAGAAGAAAAACATTTTAAATCTTACCAAGAAAAAGTAAATTATGTTATACAACAAATATTTATAACAAGTTTAAAAACTTAAAAGGTTTTAAACATGTAGAATTTAAAAAACTTTAAGCACTTATTTTTCAATTCATCAACATTTCTTGTCAAAGTTAAGAAAATATTTGTACACTGTATTCTATTTTATCTGTAGAAAACTATAGAATCTGCTTTCATGAAACTCCTTTTTATTGTATTCTGCGTTAGAACAAATTTTAAATTAATGAAATAAAATAAGAAATAATTTATGTTTCTTAGAGAAAAATGTTCCTTTTTCAAAATATTCAAATATCTTTTTTTATTTACAAAAACTACTTTTTTAAAAAACAAACTAACATTTCACAAATCAAAAACGATCTAAGAAAAAAAAAGTGATTTTCTGAAATAGAATCTTTTTTTAGATTATTTTTGATAAATTTGTTCGAATATCAAGTTAAAAGCAACTTTATAGGATTTGGATCATCATGACTTAGCTACTTCATTTGAAAAAAAAATAAGCTTTCAAACATCAGAAAAGCCGCCCATGCGGTATAGTGGTCAGTGAAGCTGACTGCGGTGCCGCAGGGACTGGGTTCGAATCCCGGAGAAGGCATGGATGTTTGTGTTGTAATCCTTTCTCTTCTGTCTGTGTTGTTTACCCCGTGTTATACGTTCGGTGGTGCACGGGGTTTATAAATGTTTAAAAAAAAAAAAAAACATCAGAAAAAAATATGTTTACCAAACATTATAAATAAGTTCCTTACACAGTTTAAGGTAACTAGGACGTGAAATTGCTTCAAATTTTGCATTTTTTATTTTATTTTTAGGAAAATAGAGGGCACTATTGTGCATCCATAGATGCATTATTTATGAGAATTCGATAAATAGAATGCTAGAAAATTGAATTTTAAAATGTTTAACAAATGTGATGCAACTGTGATTAAGATACACTTTCATCAAAATCCGTATTGTATTTAATATGTATTGTAAAAAACTAATTTTTCTATATTATATATTCAAATTTATTGAAAATTCTACGTTTTTTGTGCAAAATTTACGGAAAACTTAAATGATTAGTTACAAAATTTTAAAATAAAATTTTGTTTATTGAAATTTTATTTATGTCTAGTTTTGCATTTATAAATACTCAGTGTAGTTCTTAAATTATAAAACAAGTGGATATAGTACAAAGGGGATCTTGAGGATTATTCTAAATTAAATACACAGCTTGTCTTAGCCTTTTTATTGATGTAACAACTAAAAAAAAATGCCCCGAAACAAACGTATATGTTGGTCCATAATGACATCCCGTTAGATGTGGCCTGTCATCGTTACACTCTGAACATGCAGGTCAGTTCTGGAACCAAGAATAATTCCTCCCCAAACGAGCCATCCGGCACCACCGTAACGGTGTCCTTTAATGGTGTTCTCTTGGTGGTAAAGGGTACCTGGCGCTCTCCATATGAAAGTCCGGCGAGAATCAGACTGCAAACTAAACCTGGACGCAATGGGCAAACCAATAGGTTCAGACAATTGCTTCTTTGTGCTTTTTCCTAATGTTAGCCATAATGAAACCAGAAGGATGAGAAGAGCTATAATTATTAAAGTGTTCAAGCCCATTTTTTTTCAGTTACCCAAGTATTGAGTGTTCTGTTGTTACACTTGAAACTTTTATCAAAAGCCTAATTTGCGTTTTTATCTAAAAGAAGCTTTCTTATCTTTGTGAAGGGTGATATTTAAAGATCTCCAATCTATTATGCAAAGAAAAAAAATTTTTAAAAGCTCCATAACATTCTGTGTGGAACACGAAAGAAATAAGATACTAATATTTATCTCCAAAATGGCGATGTAGAATGAAATTGAAGAGGATATGCTTATATAAGAGAGTATTTGCATAATACTTTTGATTATCAAATTAATAATGCTATAAAATTGATTGAGAAGTATTTTACTTGCCATAGGTACTTTTATATTTATTCTAAATAACAAACAAGAAAAATGTGTGAAGGAGAGAAAAAATATAAAACATTAAAAGAAGGGTCTTGTTTTGGAATTCAGTTAATAAGGTAAGATATTTTTTAACTGTTAATAAAAAAATAACATTGGCATTTTTATTGTTTTGCAGCAACAAAATTATTAATTAGAAAGCACATTCAAAATAATTGATTAAAGAATAATGATTATAATATTTGATGTTTATCAATAATTGAATTTCATAATGTTAAAAACGTGAGCTTGTAGCAGGTCTATCCATGTTTTTATTAATAATCCTCTTGCGGAATTACTTTCTTTAAATATTATTTAACTGATAACTTCCTAACGAATAAGAAAACTCGATATATGTAAATTATGTCATGCATTTAAGTATTAGCTTTTGGGTTCGAGAAATACAGAGAGAGAGAGATTAGGAGCTTTAAAGAATAGCAGTGAGGATTAACCTAAGATAACGTAAAGTTAGGCGAGAGCACTTCGTAGGTTATTTGATTAATATTAAGATTGACGATTTGGTCAATTAGTTGTTGAATTCGATTTGGTCGGTTTGGATTAGATTACATTAGAAATTATTTTCAAATATAAGAAGGTGTATTACCTGGACGGCTAAGTGTAAGTGATGAAATTTATTATTATATTTCCAATTATCTTGTCTACTTCGCTATTGCTCCCGTATTTATGAATTGGTGCATTTCTTAACTTGGGTTGTTGAATTTGTGTCGTTGTTGAAACTTCTAAATAAATTGTGTTATTTTGATTATGGTTAGTTTTCCTTCTAACTCTCATACACTGATGGTTGGGGAAACCCAACAATCATTACAAGTCAGAAACATGAACAATGATTAAATTTTATTCTAAAAGAATGAGAAGAAATAAATGTATATAAGGCTCACGCAAATATACCTAAGCTTATGAGACTTCTTATGTATAACAATCAATTGAATAACAAGATTTAAAATGTGTATTTTTCGTTTGATAATTGAATGCATTTAATCTTATTTAATTTAAATTTAATTTCAAAATCTATGACAAAACTTTTACAGCATTAGAAATCTACATTAAAAATGATGTTTAACGTTTGTTGAAGTTTCGCAGGGTTAATTAAAGCTATGGCTGGTAATAAATATCATGAATACCTAAAATTTGAAAGAATAAATTATAGTTTAAAAACTGAAAAATACGCTTCTATACTGAATCCAACTAAAACGTAAAAAAATAATTCTTTATATAAGAATAAAATGATTAAGGAGAAAATTAATGTTATTGTGGGAAAAGCGTGGGGTGCTTTGTACTACATTTTTACACTAGCTCAGCATTTCGGAATAGAAGTAAGAAATTGTAACAATTGATATAGAGCACCCTCACGTTTTTACCCCAATGACATTAATTTTCTCCTTAATCATTTTATTCTTTTATAAAGAATTATTTTTTACTTTTTAGCTGGATTCAGTATAAAAGCGTGTTTTTTTAAAGTTTTTTAAAACTATAATTTATTTATTTTAATTTTCAGAAAATATTTATATTATGGTTAGAAATTGCAAACACAATCCACCCACCTCTTTCTCTTATAAAGAACACTTTTTTGTTTGCCTTTTTCCCCCCACAAGTGTATTTTACACTTGCTTATAATTAGCTTTAAATTAAAAACACACACTTTTTGGGTTACTCCTTATTCTTTTAATCGCTAAATTTGGAATTAGTCGACAAATCTGGAAATGGTGTATGGAAATAGTCCCCAAATCTGAAATGGAATATGCAATTAGTCGCCAAATTTGAAAATTGTATATGCAATAAGTTGCCAAAACTGGAAGTGGTATATGGAATTGTCGTCAAATCTAATTATCGTTATTCCTGACAATCCTGATAAGGAGAATGGAACAAAATGATGAAATTATTGTATTGTCATCGGTCCTTGACAAGTGTGCGAAATTTCGAATTCATCCCATCTCTTAAAGTGGGTAAAAATCGAGTTCTAAGATTACGTTACATACAAGTGAAACTTATAAAAGCGAGTTAAAAAGTAAATGTAGTATTTCGGTTCTTCTGTTGCGTCGAACTTTTAGCAAAGTTCATCAAACATAGCCGCGGAGTTAGTCGTAAGGGTTGAAACTGGTCAGAAGCGATAGTAAAATAGAATTTTAGGTGTATAAGCTTAATTTTGCGCAGTCTTATTAAATTTTTTCACTTTTTTTTTGTACCGCGGCACTAGATGTCATTACTATGCGTAATATCAATGGTGTGTGGAGGTCAGCCTCTGAACAAGTGTGATCACTTTTGTCTAGTGGTTATATTACGCAGTTACGGACCGTGGCATCGCGGGTTCTGTCCTCGAATTTGCACCTTCACAGGTGTCATACAGAGTAATGCTCGAGCGTCCTTCCACTATGACAGCACGGCAAACATTTTATATAATCCATATTATTTGACTGATTATTTCTAAAAATTATTTTATTTCAATAATATAGGTGTGTAAGCGTATTTTCAATTCCTTATGGAGTTCTCGGTAAAGGATTAGTAGAGTTGGCAATCGTTTCTACTATATTTACAACTTCGGAAAAATTTTGGGCACCTTAATTATTTTCAAAATAGATCAAAATGGTATTTGTAATTTCGAGTTTTATTTTGTTTCTTCTTAAATCAAAAAATATTCGCCCTGAAAAGCATTTAAAAAAACAAAAAAAAAAATGGATAAAATTTGTATAAAATCTTCAAAAATTATCATTTCTGGCATTTCAACTTTAAAATTCAGGGGTAAGGCTTCTCAGAATTTTTGGGACTTTTAATCAAAATTAATCATTTGCGAAGTTTTGGATTTGTTGTAAATTTTTGCAGATCATAAAGAATCGTGAGACTTAAGCTACATAAATATATTTTCTAATGGGATGCATATTGGCAACCACACAAACCATTGTAGAAAGGGCAAATCCCCAAATGTAAAAGCCATTGCATAGTGGCGCCATCTAGTGGCAACTTAAGCTGTTTATTTATGTGTTGCTTGCATGCCTTTCACACTAGCCGACTTCAAGTAAATTTAACATACAACTGCGTATTCTTTGGCGACCAATGACATGATTGTTATAATCTGTGTGGGATGGTTTTATTACAAGAAAAATATTTACTATCATTTTCTTTAAGTTTACAAAATTAAAGTTCGTCTGATATTCAATAGATTAAATTCAAATTTTTTTGAAGTGATAACTTCTTGAGGTGCTTTTTGCCGAAGATTGAATTTAAATTAAGCTTCAAGTACGGGTACATTACGCTCTGTCGACTTTTGTCGGCTCCCGTAGGCAATCCTGCTCGGGTCCGCGACTCGAGCTTAGTTTTGAATTGAAAACTTTCTAGGCGTGTGACTTTTTTTAAGTAAAAATTTCATTCACACTTTTTCCCGTAAAGTTATATTCTCTTTGTTTGAATATTACTATCATGCAGCTCACTTCCACTCAACTCCAGCGAGTGAACGAGAGAAGAGGAGAGTGCAAGCGAAAATAATTGGAAAAAAAATATATAAAATTATTCCTATATGTGATCGAAGATAAGAAGAAACGAAACATGGTATCTATTTTTCTTATTCAGTAGAAAGAGCATTAAGCACATAAATGGGGGCCACGCCAGCCTAGTCGCCAAGGTATCGGATCGTGGCTGCCATGTCATGAGTTCCAGCCCAGTACCACTAAAGACCCGCTGAGTAGGGAAGCGATGCACGTTAAATCTGTCGAGAGCTCAAACGTTCTCCCGTTGTTGTGGTGTGTAGTTTGGAGAGGGGTGCCAGCTCAGGTGTCGCCCTCGTCACTTGACCATGGTTCAAAATTACAAGGTCCGTCGCCAAAAGCCCTCGTGTAGCTGAACAGTGCGAGGTTAATATTTCACTCACTCACTAAGCACATAAATATGCAAAAAGAATTAAAATCCGCAGCAAGATCCGAAGGCCAGGAAACGGAGACAAGGAGGAGGATTTAAGGTTGTTTTCGCCATATGTAAGAGAGCTTGATCTTAACGTGGAGCACATTTACGCACAGAAATAAACGACTCATTTTTCATAAAAATTTGTGACATTGTATATAACTCATGCATTTGCTTATAATATTGTGTTTTTAAAATTTCAAAACATTTCATAAGTAAATATTTTTTTTCTTTTAACATGTAAAGGGAAGCTCATTTAGCAGTATGGTCTATAATGCGACATTGGTATAAAATGCGAAACATATTTTATAAAAGAATAAAATGTGTCAACTTCAATAAAAATGAGTAGTATGATAAAGTAAGTGATTCTCTTTACGGCAGTGGTCTTTAAACTGTGTTCCACGGAACCCAGGGGTTCCCCGAGTAACAATAAAAAGATAGAAAAGAATCTTATAAATGTGCATGCAAAATGGATTCACGTTCGGTATGAAACTTCTGTAAAACCATGAGAATTTAAAGTTCATCCTTGTCTTCAAAAAACTGAAAATTTTATTTACACATAATAACTTCATTTTGCAATACTTTTGAAACTTTTATTATGGATATAATAAAAAAATTATTAAAACGTTTTATCTTTATATATGTATATATATATATTACCTACCAGATTGTGAATATTTTATTGTTTACTACCCCGGGTTCCACGAGATAATTTTATATACTTGTTACGACAATGTCTTGCAAAACTAAATAGTTTTCGAAAGGAAAATGCACCATTTTGTATTTGTGGTAAAAACACTCTCAATAAAGGAGAAGAAGCAACTTATCAACATAATCGATGTGTTAAAAGGTCTAAATTAAAGCAAGAACAGTTCCTAAATTTTATTGCAAAATTCATGTAAATTACACAATATTTCTCCCACATTTATAAACATTTTAAGTCATTCAGAACAATGTGTATAAGTGCAAAATATTTCTCAACGTGAGTCGCTACAAAAATAAAATATAAGGACAAAGAACTCAGAATATGTAATGCGCGGTTGTAGTTAATCTTGATAGACCTATCCTTTGAATGTTTGTGTGAAAAAATGCAAGCACATGTCCCAGTTACTAAACGCAATGCATGGATAGGTGAAACTTGGAACAGGTTAATATTATTAATGAGTACATAATATTAAAAGTAGATTTGATTTTTTAAAATATAAAATGCAGTAGTTTTTTAATTGCTTTTCCATTGATCTATTATTGTGATCTATTTTAAATAGTATTTTAAGACATATTCTTCTAAGTGTGTGTGTGGAAAAGGGTTCCACAAAAATACTTTCTACTTCTAGGAGTTCCGTGAGTTGAAGAAATTTGAAGACCACTGCTCTAAGGGATAGTGAAGCCAGAATATATAATATTAATGTTTGAGTACTTTTATATCTGAACAAATATTCCGAATTTGGGCCCCATTCTAAAACATTAACCGAATTGAGACTGAAGATGACCTATGACCTAAGTGGCACAAAAAAAATGAGACTGGTTCAATAAATCATTGTGCTTACAGAATAAGTTCCCCGTCACACTTTCACCTTCAGAGTAGTTCCCTTCAGCATTCACACAATTCTGCATTCAGTGATGCCATTACTACTAACAGTAGTGAAACAAGGCTTTTGGGAGTCCCTTTAGGAGATATTCCGTTTTTGCCTCAACCCTTTCGACTTAGGTAAGATGGGTTCCATTTCAGCAAATTCAAGTATAGGAAATAAAAAATTCGCATGGGCTGTCATCAGGTGAATAAGGAGGATGTCCCATCACAATAATGAGTTTGCTGTCCAAAAACTGTTTTACACATTCGGCCATGTGAGTAGATGCATAGTTTTGGTGCAACAACCATCCATAACTCCCCAATTCTGGTCTTTTTTTTATAATTTTTCGCAAAGTCTTTTTAATACTTCAATGTAGAAGTGTGTCGTAGCCTCTCGCTACCCCTAAGATTCTCAACTCCCCTTCGGGTATTACCCGAATCTGAACGTGTTGACTGGTTAAATAATTCAGTAGTCATTTTAACAAATCAATCTTATTTATTGATTTTTCTTAATTATAGAGATTACACAAATACTATTCAATTTTAAGAACAATAAAATACAGTGGAGAATGAGAAGGGTTCAATAATCGTGAACGACGGAATCCGATCTGAATCTACGAAAGATCGACGCGTACAATTACAGCTACACACTTATACTTAATTGTAATCTATAAAACTAACCTGATTTCTTATGCTATGGCAGGTTCGTCTAGTTGGTTCTTTAAGATCTTGATTGGGTCAACTTGAAGTAGGATTCCTTCTTTAAGAGGCGACTTATTTCTCAGCTATTCCCGCAGTTCTTCTACGAACTAAATTTATCCACAACGGTGCGTTGGATTCTATTCACAACATCTACGTTTACATTTGAAAACACTTTCTCATTTCATTTTCATCTCTATTCTAACTCGCTAAACCTGAACTTATATAAAATATCTCATTTGCATAAATCACGCTTTGGCTCCCGGTGGAAATTGGTTGAAATAAATAAAACATTAAAGAATATATGAGAAGGTTAGTGAAACGCGTAAGAACCCATCACAAGTGTTGATTAACAGTCTCACCAGTGATATGAGTGGGAATCCACACACATCACAAAATTTAGGCTATATTTTGGCCTGTAATCACTGACCTTGGGTGCCCAGCAAGTTCATAATCTTCCAGAGGGTCATCTCTAGGCTTTGGCAACGATTCCAAGATGATGGTAATGTGAGTAGATGTTACAGCACAGGTCGCCCCCGAGTTACAAGGCCGAATGAGGACCGATATTTGGCAGTTACTGCCAAAAGAAACGGACGGAGCACAGCATCAGACCTGTCTCGTCAGCTCTCTTCAGCTACCGGTACGACAGTTTCAAGGCAGACCGTGTACAGACGCTTAGGGCTAATTGGTCTATATGCTCGTAGGTCTGTCAGAAGTTTTCCCTTTACCGCAACTCACTGTCGCCTGCGATTAACCTGGAGTAGAAAGCATGCATTGTGAACAACGCAACAGTGGTCTTGTGTGATGTTTTTCGACGATTCCAGGTTTAGTTTGCAGTCTGATTCTCGCCGGACTTTCATATGGAGAGCGCCAGGTACCCATTACCACCAAGAGAACACCATTGAACGACACCGTTACGGTGGTGCCGGATGGCTCGTTTGGAGAGGAATTATTCTTGGTTCCAGAACTGACCTGCATGTTCAGAGTAAAACGATGACAGGCCACATCTATCGGGATGTCATTCTGGAACAACATGTACGTTTGTTTCGGGGCGCCATGGGTGCTGAATTTCTGTTTATGGATGACAACGCCCGTCTTCACCGTGTAAACATTGTAGAAAATGCATTCAATCGGAGGATATCACCCGTATGGATTGGCCAGCATACTCACCGGACTTGAATCCAATAGAGCATGTGTGGGATATGCTTGGCTGACGAATTGCGGTCCGTAAACCCCCTCCCACCTGTCTACCGGAACTTCGGAAGGCATTGCTTGATGAATGGTGTAATATTCCCCAAGATCAGATTGATAATTTGATACTCAGCATGCGTAGGCATTGTAAGGCCTATATTGCATCGTCCGAAAGACATACTTCGTATTAACCATCATACTAACCATGTTATACTGTTTTTTGTAAATAGGTTCTTTTTTGAAATTTGCTCCAGTTAGTAAAAATCGCAATTTTTATTAATTATGCCAAACATATAGCAACTTTTTTGCTCTTTACCTTTTGTTTAATAAATAGACTTTACAAATAAGTCAAATTTGTTTTGCTTCTGTCTCTTTCTTTGCTTCAACTTCATTATCCTTAATTTATGGACATGAGTGTACATACATATTTATGTTAATTGTAACTATTTAATAAAAAGTAACTAAAAATTTTTTTCTTTGTTCACATAAGTAGCAATTGACTTAAACTTTACATTACTTGTTTATACGTTGTATTAATACATTTTTAACTGTAAAAAATAGTTTTTCGTTAATTTTTATTAAATACGTGTTTAGTTTCCTATACAGAAATGATATCATAAAAAAAGTATTTACATAATATATAAGAAATGAGGTTTTTCCCCCATCTATACATCAAATGTAACAACCAAAGATTAAAAAGAAGGGACTTTCATTTTAGTCATTTTATTAAACACAAAAAATGAAAAATAATTTATAAAACACAATTACAGAAATTCCCTTTATGGTTTCTTTATGTGCATGCGTTCCGATAAAAATTAGAGTGTTGTATTTTCAAAGTTCGTGATATTCCAGTTTTCTGAGCTTAATGACGTAATTTCAAGCAAAGATCTTGTCTCTTCGGCTGCAGACTGAATCCAAATTCTCCTTCAAAATCAATTTTCTTTCCAGCTGGTGCAGAAATTTCGAATTTTTGTAAAATAGCAACTAAATACAGGAACACTTCCACTTCTGCTAATGGTCTACCCGGGCACGATCGCTTGCCTATAGGGAAACGAATGTCATTGAGATTAGCTTTCATTTTTATTCCTTTATTTTCAGGTATAATTGTATATTATATTTTTGAACCTTCATTTTCATTTCAGACTATGTTTATTTCCAAAAATTGCTTATGGATATATCCGACATACGTTTTTCCACGCCACAAATTATCCAAAAATTAGTTAAATGTTATATGATCTATATTTCCGTCAAAAAATTGAAAAAGGGACAACAAAAATGTCTAGTTTTTGTCATTTAAAATATAAGCATGCTGAAATCTTGTTTTAAACAAATACAAAAATTAAAGAAATTTCTGTATAAAATTGGACACTATCATATTTGCTAATCAATTGATTGCTTTTAATTACTATACTGCTTAATATGCTTATAAGGCTTGAATATAAAAATAAATCATTTTTTGTCATTATTAATGCAGTTATTTTATTTTATAATATTCGATATTTTCTAACGACGAGGACTCAAATTTGACGCAAAAAGGGAGTACCGTAACAAAGCTCACAATATCATCGGTACAATGAGTGAGCCCGAAGTAAGAAACTTTATCCATTTGCAATACAAAATTAGCCACGTGTGAAGAGCGTGGCTTCCACAATATCCTTTACGTCAACTAGTGGGGAGAACGAGGTTTTTGAGATCTTCGCAGCATGGATTACCAACTGATCATGTGTGAAGGGCTCCAGGCGATTTTCATTCAAAAGTAGCTTCCGACTGTATTATGTGACGCACAAATTGGCTCGTGTGAAAGGACCTTTATTTCAGCTAAAATACGTTCAATTTATATTTAGAGGTATTTTGCAAATTAGATGATTCATGCAATAACAACTTCCATATTTTACCGCTGTTTTCACACAAGTTAGTGATTACTTTGTGTTTTACTTATCAAGATAATAAAAATAAGACATCTAGTTCTCATGCTAAGTCCTGTGGATGTGTGACTATTATAAACCTGGAACCACCGATGAAAAAATTAATATTCACGTCATGTGATTAATATAAATTTTTGACAAAAAATTATAATTTTATTTGTATTACTACTTCCTGTTTCTCTTGAAAGTTATCTCGGAATATATTGTTTATTGTAAAGCCAAATTTTTATATTCTGTAACGACATACTTACCTACTGAAAAAGGAATGGCATATTCGGGTTTGACCACTTTTTTACCATCTTTGCTTAGCATCCTCTCTGGTTTATATTCTTGAACATCATTTCCCCAAAGCTTCGTATCATTATCCAAAGCCCACAAGACAGAAAGTATGCGTGAGTGTTTTGGTATGAAATATCCATTCAATTCTGTATCCTGCAGAGTACTGTTAAAAATAAAATGTTACTGCAATTATTTTCTTTTATATAAAAAATGTCACTGTATTCAATGACCAAATACGAGGGAAAGTAAAAAAATAAAGGGACTTCAATTTTTCTTTCGGTGCTTTGGCAACATCACTAGTACCCAGTGCTGAATAAGGGGTGGTCGGCAACACTTTTATATATATTGTGTCACTCGCCTTCCTTCGTAGTCGTTGGAGTGTAGCAGGCTATACAGCATGGCAGTTCTATGGTCGATCTGTACCAAGGAGGGCAGCGATTCCCTTTTTTAAGAGAAGATTTGATACCTAAGCTGGATACTATCCTCCCCTTCCATCACTATACCCTCAATGGCTTTTACGTGTCCTCATTGAATGACGTCAATGGGCTGTCCGATCTTTCATCGTCACATAAAGAAGTCCATCCCTGTTTGAAGCACGCTATCCATTCGCAGATGTTGCTCGGGATAAGCACCATACTGTCACCATACTGAACTTTCATGCGTCTATCTATTTCCGAGGGATTATAACTTTCAGCAAATAAAAGTGAATCACTCTCCTTCTTTAGTCCTTGGTGCAGATCGACAATGGGGGAGATGAGTGACACGTTGTACAGAATTGTTCCCGACTACGGCTATCAAAAATGCTACTTTTAAAGGATTTCCCTTCCACCACCTTGAATTTTGCGTTTTGCGTTGCGTGTTGCGGTAGGGTTGCTACTCCAAGACACAACACTAAAAAACACGCCAAAAGGGCGATTTTTCAAAATTTGGCGGACCAGTGACCGATTCGTCAATTTCAACAATATGGGTATATGACTCTGTCTCTAAAATCAATAAGTTTGATTACTCATTTATTCTTTACTCGTTTTTCACTAAGTGAGTGTATAAATATAGTTTTATAAAAAATATTTCCTACTTACTAGCGCATGAGATTCAAAGGAACGATCGTTCTCCATCTCATGAGCTCTAGAATAGCAGCTTCCGTGAAAGGCATTCTAATTCGATCCTGAAAATTTGGAAAACGATCTGGTCCGATAACCTCGTCTATTTCGGCTTGGATTCTCTTCTGGACTTCTGGAAACTCAGCAGAAACGAGAAGCATCCACTCTATCGTAACTCTAACGGTTTCACTACCACCTCCAAAAAACGCTCCGGCTACATCTGACAGCACTTCCTCTGGGAAAGAAATAACGTACTGTTAAAATTGTTGAAACATTAAACACATATTTTTGATCCTAATTATTTAAGAAATAAATTTGCTTCTTTCAATTGACATTAAAAACTTTGCAGTGCTGTATCTGTTACAAATAAATAATCACAAAAAAGATCATGGTTACCCACTGAAGAAAATCGGATCGTGCTTTGAATTACGCAGCATGATGTAATGCAACCGTCTTTTTGAAATATTTTTTATTATTCAAAGAATTGCCGATAAATTCTTTATTATTCGAAAGATCCCCCCTCCCCCCCAAATTCTATGCACAAATTATGCATATTTAAACACGTGTGTATTGGGTACTTTATCTATAGCGATTTTATCTAAACGTTTACGGCTGTATTAGAAGATATTTTTCAAGTTCGGGATACTTTTTTGGGATAGAAAACTTGCGACGGATCTATACGCGGCTCTACTAATCCCTTGAGGACTCGTTAAGGAAAATATTTAATTCAACCAACTTAACCGAAGGTAAGAAAACGTGATTATGCAAATTAAGTTTATTATATAAATTCTGTATTCGCGAGTTTCGAGAGTTAGTGGAGGGAGGATCGTGGGTTATTGAAGTGCGAATCTAAGATTATTAAAGTGAGAATTGAAGGTATCCAAAGAGAGGATCACTTGGATGTGAATTGATCAAGATAGATATTAGTGTTCAAGGCCTCCACTGTAGGACTTCTGCCTTATGAAAGTACAGGTATTGTGCGTATTATTTAAATAGAAGTTAGAGAGTAAATGGTTAGGGTGCGTCAGAGTTAAAACCGAATTTGTATAGGTTATTGTAGAAATTAGTTGAATGTTCAAAATATTATCCCCAGGCTAATGGGTCTCACCCTCGCGTTCTAAATAGTGATCAAACCATCTTAATTGGATTATTATTGTGCTTGTGTTGATAAGAGTGACAGTAAAATAATTTTAGTGAATCATGTCTTGTGATCAATTAGTTGCTCGCACACTTCTAGCCGGGTCCGAAAGTAGACAAGGGGGATTAGAGGGAAGTAGTCATAGCCGAACATTACAAACTGTTCACATAAATCCGTAGCATCATTATTATTACCCGCTATTATATATTGTCATTAAAGTCTTTTTTTTCTAAAACATCCAGTAAATTAGAAAATTAACATAATTCCAGAAAAAGCAATCTGAGGCTCGGTCCAATTTCTTAATAATTCTTGATGACAAAAGTAATTTCCAATTTTCTAGATATTCCCCTAAAATAGGAATGGCGAACCCAATATTTTGGGCACGCGACTGATCAAAATGATTTGCATTTTAGTTCAAATAACAAAGTTCACTATAAAGTATAACGAACAAAGACGAGTGATCAGCCGCGGGTCGGTGGGCGGCACACTCGTTTGTTATTGTCTTGCCTTAGGTTCGTCGTGGACTACAATTACTAATGATGCAAAGATTGTCTACGCGTAGCATAGTCAATTTCGTTGACACAACTGTATTTTAATGTTTATTTGTGTTACATTTACGATTTTTAATTGTTATTTATTATTTTTAGTTCAACAAAAAAAAGTACAAGATCGTAAGTGTAACAGAGATTTATAAACTTGATGGACCGAGAAAAATATGGCGTGATTAGTAAAGGCGACGAAGAAGTGTGTGTTTTATGTTCTGGAACAGTGGTATGTTGAACATTGTCTGTAAAAAGACAATTTGAAAACAATCACGAATCCTTTTGTCAAAAAAGCGAGCCAGAGCAACAAAAAAAAAAAATTAATTCCAAGTGCAGTAAAAGACAGAATTAAATTGTCAACGACCGTGATTAAATATCTTTGAAAAAATTGTCATACGAGCGCAACAAGTTACTTGGCTGCACATGTCATTGCTCGGCATATAGTAAACCTTTTTTAAGAGGGAGAATTTTTGAAGGAAGCCTAGTTAGCATGCACGCCCTCACTTTTCGATGATTTTGACTATAAAGGTACGATAATTCAGGACATCAAAGTGTAATGCTTGTCGGTTCCTGCTTCCCTCTGATCCCCCTTGTCTACCCTCGGACTCGGCTAGGTGTTTGGGAGGAAATGAATATTCAGTAGACATGATTCACACCAAAATATCATGCAGACACAAGAATAATCTAATTAAGATAACTGATCAGATAGCAGAGCGCGGAGGTGAGACTCGTTAGCCTGGGGATATCTTAATACGGACCTTCAACTGATTCCTCGATAACTTAAACAAGCTCAGTATAAACTACGTCGCGCACTAATAAGCTAAACTTCTATTTAAACAAGGACCACGATACCTGTACTTTTATGAAGTTGAGTCCTCTAGTCGAGGCCTTGAATACGATCCTTATCCGGATTTAATCACCGTCGAGTGATACTCTTAGACTTCAATTGATAAACTCCGATTTGCACTTAATAAATTCACGATCCTTCATTCACCAACTAACTCTTAAAACTCGCGAATACAGAATTTATATAATATACTTAATTAGCATAATCACGCTTTCTTCACTCGATGAAAGTTGGTTGATAATATTATTTACCCAGAAAAATCCCCAAGGGGTTAGTTATAGACTCGTATAGATCCGTCACAAAAGACATTCCTCTATCTAGAAACACGATAAAAAAAGAATCTTAAAATTGGCCGAAAATGTAATAAATCAACAAGAAAAATGACATTAATTCCGCTTTTTTTATATTTGACGGCACGTCTATACTTCATTCATCATTTCCTTAGAAAAAATGGCACGTTGATCTATAAAGGTTCGCCACCTCTTCCCTAAAAGAATGGCTTGATAATAAACATGCGAGGAAGGTCATTTAAATTCTTTCTTTTTTCAAAACGAAATGTAGCTGCATCAACTGATTGGTCATAATCACGGGCTAATGGCCGAAGAGGTTTTCCGCCATTTTGTAGATTCCAGTTTGTGATAGCGGTTGGTTCCTGCTTACATCTGAACCCCCTTGTCTACCTGTAAACCCGGCTAGGTGTGTGGGAGAAACTGAATAATCCACAAACATGATTTCAATCAAACCAATTTATTATTTCCAAATATCAATCAGACACAATAACAATTAATTTAAAGTAGGTGAATAAACAGTAGAGCGCGAGGGTGAGATTCTATAACACGGGGATACTACTACAGACCCTCAGCTGAATCTAAGATAGCTTAAATACGCTCAAATATAACTACGTCGCACATTAATAAGCTAACTTCTAATCAATCAAGCTCACAATACCTGTACTTTTTATGCATCGGATCCTACACTGGAAACTTTCAGGTCATCTCTCTCGGCTTGATCAATGTCGTTGGATCCACGCTCTGTAATCATTTTCCTGGACAACTCCAAGACCTCTAACTAATTCCACTCTCTTTCAATCTTCAACTAACAGCTAACGTGCAGACTCTAAGTTAACTCCTACTTGCCAACTCCAACTTTCCATCTCACAAACTCGCGTAAACAGAGTTTATATAATATACGTCATTTACATAATCATGCTTCCTTACTCGGTGAAAGTTGGTTGAAATAAATATTTTCCTAAAAGAGTCATGAAGGGATTAGTAGAGCCGCATATAGATCCGTCACAAGTTAGTACCGTAAAATATCCGTCGCACAGAGGGACTGATACACGTTAAATCTGTCGATATTCTTAATTTTAACTCTGGTGCGGTGTGGAAGTTTGGATAGTGAGATGCCAAATCAGGTATCGTCTCCTCGCTATAATTGACTGTAGTTCAAAGAAACGAAATTAGAGTCGCCAATAACCATCTGGTTTTTTTAGAGTGTGATGTTAATAAGCAATTAAGATGATTTGGACAACTTTTTAGGTACCATGATTCAAATCAAACTAGTTAGGGACATTCTCAAATATTGAAGGCACACAAAAGAAGGGGAAGGCCTCCCGACATACGGGTTGATTCTGTTGAGAGAAATCTTAGGGATCTGTGAGTCAACCGCTGGTAATGTATTAAAAATGTATTAAATAGTGATTCTTACTTTTAAAAGCTGTGTTTGGATCGTTGCTCCTTTTCTGAATTTCTAGTAAATAACCATCCATAAAATCCCGAATATTGTTAGGATCCAATGTTTCTTCATGCTTTTTCATTTCATTTCTAGAAAAACAAAATGCGACAAATTGTTATCCTTCGAAACAAATATTAATTAGTTTTCCATAATACCGAAGGGTTGGTTTTTTCCGACTTCCACATGTTTCAAACTGATAATCTGCATGTACAATTAAGATTATTATGGTTCTTTGGTGAAAAAATGGGAACACCATTTGCAAATTTTACAATTCTCGTCACAGTAGGATGAAATTTGTATCATTGTTAAGATTAAAGAACTTAAAATAAAAAATAGACTAAAAATTATCATTTTAATGTGTTAATCCCTTAACTGCCACCAGCGTATATATACGTCTCGCTCAACTGCTGCGTTAAACGTCCTGGACGTATATATATATACCTTTTCGAAACACGATCCGTTTCTTTCTGCTGTTATAAGTATATCTACTCCGAAGATTTTGGAATGGAATGAAATAACCTGGACAGTGTTTGTGAAAAATTGACTAATTCCAACGAAAAAATTTACTTATTTCCGCATTTTCTTTTCATTCCAAGATACCGCAGATACTGTGAAAAACAGTGATACTGGGGAGAGAATAACTTTTAATAGGCATTTAAAGTTTAAGTTATGAATCTCTTACAAAATGGATCCCTTCTTGTCGAATTATTTTGCAAATCTCATGCAATTACTTCCATAAACTAAGAGAACACTTTACTTTAAAATTCCATTTGGAAAAGAGCAAAGTTTTAAGGAGGCGTATGTTGTTTTATATCCAGTTACTGTATAATTTTTAAAAATGGGAAAGAAATACACATATGAGGTTAATTAATATTTTATTAGGTATGTATTTATGGTATCTTATTAGTACTTCTACTTTTATCTACAAGTTCCTGCGTTCATTTCTAAAAATTACATAAGCAAATTGTCCACAGTCGGAAGAGTGAACTGCTTTTTGCAATTTTCTTGAAATCGGTGCTCATATTCACGATATGGTACAGAGATTAATATTGCAATTTACATTTTTTATCTATAAAGAAAATATTTGTAGTTTATGAAATGAATCTTTGAATACGTAGCATTTATACTGAAGGTTACTTTCGAATTTTGTGATTTCTTGCTTGCAATTTACAATTTCTTCCCAATTATGATAAAGTAATTATAAGCACTCAGCTCACTTCAAAAAGGGGGTTTTTCATAACATCTCTCAAGTTAAGATTTTGTATAATAGCTTTATTTAAATAAAAAAATTTAAGCCATTTTCTATGAATATATTGGGCTCAAATCAAGTTAAAGTAGTTAAACAGCTAAGGGTCAGGCCTGTTGATCTTATATATTGTCCATAACTTTCGGTTAAAAGTTAGAATAAAAAATTTGGCATTCTAAAAAACGTAGAAAAAATTACGATGTTTTATAACAACTATCAAAATGCACGAATTCCCAAGCAGAACAAAAGATATTTTTACCTGCAATAATTTTTAATTTCGTTATTCATCCTTGCTAGTTCTTCCTTGCTTCCTGTATTAAAATAACTTAAGATTTTTCTTAACCATGGGAAAAACATCAGCCATGCTGAAGATCCAGCAAGTCTCCCAATTTCTCTAAAAGTGTCGTCTAGTTTTTGTCTCTGTGGATCGTCGTACTTCAGCCGATTACCAAAAAGTAAAGAGGCGATGTTGTTTGACATGCTTGGAGCTAATAGGAAATTGAACTTCGTAGGTATTCCAACATGCTCAGACATTCGCTGTAGCAATTCCAGAATTTCCTCCTGTCGAATAGAAATTGCAAATAAAACCATTTATTGTATTCAAATGATTTTTCTTTAATTTTTGACATAAAATCGTATATGAATCAGTAAATTGATCTATCACATGTAAATATAAAAGAAATCGAAAATAATCCTTATGGAATTTTTGAGTGACCAGCTAAAAAAATGCCCATTAAAGGCTATAAATGAAATATTTTCAGTTAACAATGGGTTAAATTCATGTGACGTCATAGTCACATGAAAAACGCATGCACCTTTTGCCAGACAATCAGATCATGCGCTTCAGTGTTGCCAACTTTTGCTTTTTGCGAGTTCTTTTCAAAAGTAATATTTGTAAGCAATAATAATGCGCATAGGTAAACAAAATGCAATTGATTTAAATGTACACTTAAAAAAAAGTATTTTTTAGTAATTTTTTGAAAAATCTTAATATTTGAACATTTTTATTCAGTTATCAAATCTGAAATTATATTTAAGTTTTACAAGTAAAACAAGTACAAGCCTTATGTCAGTTTTGAATTCAATGGAGAGCATGCGATTGTACTTGTGATCTGACCATCTGGAGAATTTAGTCTATTCCTTTACGTTTAGCAACATTTATTCGATATCCATAATGAAAAATGTAGAAAACTGAGAAAATCTGAAATGGTACAGAATTATTACTACGGAATACTTTCAAAATGATATTTGAATTCAAGTTGATTTATTCGAAATAAATAAGTTAACACTCCAATGATGTTTCGTATTGATTTCATTCGAACAGGTAATTACTTAAACAAGTAATATAAAAAAATTAAGTCAATTCCTACTTCGGTAAACAAAAAGTATTTTATTTTAGTTACTTTTTATTAAATAATTACATTTAACATGAATATATACATACATATGACAGAATCACAATATTAAGTGGCAAAATAAAAAGTAATTTTCCCTAATTCTCTCTACTTATGTGTGTGTGTTGTAGGACTATTATTTTTATTTGTTACAATTCATTAATTCATAAATCACATACTAAGAAATTAGGCCATCCAAAGTAGGATTTGAACCCACGACCTATCGACTATAAGTCCAACGCGCTATCCATTGCGCTACAAGAACACTGATAGCAATTTTCCTTTTTATATATGATCTTGGACTACTATTTTTATTATTATTTATTCATTAATTAAATTGAGTTAATGAATTAATATTTGAATAAACTGTATTAACATCCTGTCATCTAATAAAAGTTTAGAAATATTTATTTGAACTTGAATGGATGAATAAAAGTATTTTATTACGACTGAAAATTTGTGAACACAAGATGTATATATAGAGCGAGTTGTGTGTGAGCTATAATGGTAGGAATTGAAAACATGCACCTTAATAAAGTTTGATAAATTGATTGAGTATCATTGCATATGCTGGGAAATAGCCGTCCTAATGATATATTATCATGCCCTTGGAGTTTCTCTACTCGCAAGTAGCAATGGATGGCGTGATGTAAAGTCACTCCAAAAAACACTCTAGAATTTTTGTGACACGTTCTAAGGAATCGAGCAGTAGGAAACGTGTGCATTTTATGCTTTCAGCTGTGAATCCATGTACATTATGTAATTTTAATGAGAAGAATGTTTGTAAATAATAATGAGAAGCATGTTTGTAATTAATAATGAGAAGCATGTTTGTAATTTTCATGAGAAGTATGTTTGTAATTTTAATGAGTGCATGTTTGTAATTTTAATGAGAAACATGTTTGTAATTTATAATGAGAAGCATTCGCTGTCACATTATTGAGTTTAGATTCTGTTTATTCGGTTGAAAAAAGAGTTCTACTTGACGAGAAGCACAATGATGGTAGTTTATGATTTTCTATATCAATTTATACATACTACCGCATAAAATTTGTTTATTTGAAATTATTGTGAAAAGAAGTGTTTTTAAGGTTTGATACTACTTTAAGAATGCGAATTTACAATCAATATAATACAAGTTATTGAAAAATTCATTAAAAATACTTTGCGATAAGTAAAGTGAATTTACTTTGATGTGTTCTTCCATTCTTGTTTTTCCAAAACCCAAATCACGAAGCATATGTAAAGAAAATCGCCTTTGTTCTTTCCATGGCAACCCACTAATGGCTTCTGTTCCTACATGAAAAGAAAAAAAAACCTTTTTAATATTCTGTGAAAATTTAGAAAATAAAAATGCAAATAACAAATTATAAACATACAATAAACTGGTTGCACATTTTTTACTGATATGTGTAAAATATATCAATGAAAATTATGTAACGAAAGTATGTAATTGATAAAAATAATCATAGTGTTTGCAAAGTTTATTTAAGACTTCAGAAAAAAACCCCAAAGAATGATATGACTTACATGAGTATTGATACACTTATTTATTCTTATATTACTTCTCAAATAGTTTTAGACAACATCAATGTCATTTCAGAACACGCTTTTTAAAAATATGTGCTATTTTACTCTTAAAAATACTTTCATTTTAATTGTTAATATAATATCTACTTCATGCGAAGACATATATTTGAAAATTATAAGTCATTTGTTAAGTACTCTTCAAGAACAGAATCGTCAATAGATGGCAGCAGAAAGTCCGATTATTAAATTCAGATGCATATAGTTTTATATGCTAAGAGAATAAAAATTGGAGGAATTTATTTTCGTATTTATTTATACAGCAGACGATATTTTTATTCTTAAATGAGTAATTATTTCTGACAACATATGTTAAAATGAACAGACGATTTTATAAAAAGCAATGCAATCGATTAATAATGTTTAATGTGAATAGCAACAAAATTATTTCAATTGGTTTCGAATTTTGTTTTATTTTAGTTCTATCCTGAGATGTGGAATTGAAGTTGCGTATTGATGAGTATAAGTATACATACTCAATATTTCAAGATGCTTTTCATCAAGTATTTATGAATAAAAATATTTTCTTATAAAATCATTTCTCTTATGTCCAAATGGAATATACTAGAAGCTTTCTTGTACAGCAAAGAACATTTTGCTTAAAGAATGGTTGAAACAAGGTATGGTGATCATTGTCAATGGTAAGCAATTTATGTTTTTGTAAAAATTGTGTTCTCATCTGCGCGAGTGAAACGGGTATGTTCTGTCAGATAATTTTTGTTTGTTTGCTTATAAAGATTAATAGGAATGACATTATCTTATTTGGCTTAACGGATCAAAATAATTTAGTTTGATATTTGGTTTAATCATTTTTTATTATATCTAACACGATATTATTAGTTAATCAGCCAATTTCAGTTTAGAATATTTCAAACTTAATGACTTAACAAATAATAATGCATTTCAAACATAATAATTTGTTCCACTAGAAATTAGAGACCGAAAAAATTACGAGTTCCATTAAATAGCTCAAGTGATGTTATCTAAACATAATAGAAGAATGAATGTAAATAATTTCAAAAGAAAATAAGTATTTTAGCCTAATTATTTTTAAAAAACATGCTTACTGAGTGTTTCTTCACTAAGATCAAAAGGCAAATCTGGAGGCCTTCCCATAAAAACGTCTTTCGAAAATGCTTCTTTCGTCAATTCATAATCGGTTAATACAGTTATATCTATGCTTCCGAGCCGCACTCTGTAAAAAAAATTATTATAATAATTATAAATATAAGTATTATAATATAAAATAGAAAAACTACAAATTACATATATATATAACTTTTATGCCAAAACATATAAGATCTTAAAATTCCCATACATATAATGTTTAGTAATATTTTAAATATATTTTTAAAGATGATGAGAATGATTGGGTTGGTTTATCTTTAATGACTTGTTTGACTTGTCTAATTTAATTTAATGGGTAGTGAAAATTTAATTTTCTTAGAAATCTTTTCCCCCCATTTCGATGCAACTTTGTATTTCATTAATATAATTTTAAAAAATCATTATCATTGCGGTAAAAGTACTTTTATGTAATTTATCTTTTAGCTCAGTTTATATTTTTAAGGAAATAACGTTTTTTTATGAAAGATAAAAGAATCATTTTTAGAGAGCATAAGGAACAAAATTTGGGAAAAAATTAAAGATTTGAATTCTTTGCGTATATGATTTAAAAATTCCCTTAAAATTTAATGAATTTATTAATTTTTTTTTATCAAAAAATATTTTGGTGAGTCTGTTAATTACATTATGCAGTAACGATTAAGTATACATTTAATGCTAATTTTTGAACTTAACCGATGAATAATAAATATTTCTTTCATAAGTCTTGATAATAAAAATTAAAATAAATACAAGAAATTAAAAAATCACTAGGTAAAAAAAAATTTTTTAATTTTTTTTACTAATTAGATATGAATACTTTTATATATCCTCTTATTTTTAAAGATAAATATCTGAAAAACTCCTTAGAATATGTTTTAACTTGTGTCATCATGTTCGACATTCAATATGCTTCAAATTCTCGATTTATGTGAAATTGTTTAAATGTAGCTAAATAGAGCCAGATTATATCATTCAACATTTTCATTACTAACAGATTCAGTTCTTTAAATCCAAATTTTAAAAATTAAAAAATTAATAAAAACTGGAAATTATCAAAATTATTAATTTTTATAGTATTTATTTGAGGAATTTGAAAAATGAAATTCATATTTCTTTTCAAGGAAACTCACTCAAGGTTATTCACTATTTAAAGCAAGTTATTGATATTATTGTGTATATGTACATAATACGCAAAAAAAGATGCTATTTATGGCTAATGTTATTAAATTTTCTTTGAAAACTTGGGGAAATTAAACGAAAATTACTGTCTTAGCTGCATGCCATCTAAAGTTAAATCTTCTTTCTGTATTTTGATGATCTAAAATGATTATAAAACGCATAAATTCATAAAAATTATATACATAATTGAGGTAGATGCTTTTATTGCTATGTATCACATTGGAAGTCTCAGTAGTATATTCCTAAGTAAAGGGCTGTACAAGTAAAATCGTTAAAGAAGATTGGTGAGTGAGAGAGTGAATTTTAACGTCACACTGTTCAGCTATACGAGAGCTTTTATAGAAAATAGGGGGGGGGGATGTGAAATGTAAAATTATATTTATTTCATTGCAGTATTTAAATACTACTTATAACTGCATTATTATCTGTATATTTTTTTAAATTCTTTTAACTACACTTCCATTATCTATATATACATAAATGTGGATGTTTGTATATACAACCTCGCTAAACTCCAATACCATTTATCTAATTACTATGAAAACTGCCATGCATATATATTTTTTATGCAAAAGGTTTCTGTGCTATCCTCTTTGTTGAAGCTCCCCACCAGGTGGCGCTAGAGTATATCAACTTCTGCACCGTTCAATCAATCGCCAAGTTGCCAACGTGGTCAATTTGGCTCTATCGCCAACATTTCGCAATTTTTCCAATGAATTGCTATTGTAATGTAAGGAACGGCGTTGCTTGCGAACATTATAATTTTAACACAAAAAAAAAATACAACGGAAAGTTATATTAACGTATTACACATTCAGAAATAAATTTTTTACACTATTTTAAGCGTTCATTACTCAAAATTGGTAACAATGTGTTACTTTTGCTGAGCAATTAGCTTAGGAAGGTGTTCTCAAAAATCGAACCACAAGAGAGTTACGGGGCCTTATAAGTATCAAAAAAAGTCCTTTTAATCTGCTGTTAGACCTTCATATTTAAAATTTAACAAGTATTATTTTTTGTTCAGATGAGATATGAAAAAAGCTTTTTTTTTGTTTAATTTGCTATTCACGTAAAATTAACTCATTCAAAACTTCTTTATACTTCAATCTGTATTATTTAATTTTTCAATTCACCCATTCACCCGTACGAAGAACATGTGTACCAGCTAGTTATCTATATAATTCTTTTAAAATACTTTTTTAACTATACTTCCATTATATATTATAAATATACTTTACTCTTATTAGTAAAGCAGGTAAATATATTTAAGGTATATTATAGTAGAGTTTTAAAATCCTTAAAAATAATACTATTCAGAAGAAAAATATTATTTTTTCCAGTGTTTTAGTGATTAAGATATAATGTAAGGTAACCTAAATTCAAAATATAAAATTTTCAGATTTGAAATTTTTACTGTAAATTAAACTACTTCGAATATAATTTCTAAAATTTAATATTGTATAAAAATTATTCTAACAAAAATTTAAAGTGGAAATTATGTATTAATTCAATATATTTCACAAGATCTTATTATTAAAACAAATTATTTAAATTAATAATAATGACTTCTTATTAATTCTTCTATCTAAATTCTAAAAAGAATTCTTGAATATAAAATTCAGCATAATTTCATTGATCCATTTAAAAGACTAAAATTCACTAAAACAATATTTTTCTTTAAATTATACATATAACAGATGGGTTTTCTTCTTAAACTAAACGAAAAATAAAACAATATCTTTAAGAAAAAGAAGAATATTTACATTATTTAAAAACCACCAGTTAAAAATACTTTAAACTAGAATTTAAATTTAAAAAAATAATTATTGTAAATGAAGATTATAGATAGTTATCTGGATATAACTAAAGCAAAATAAAGACAGTCACTAGAAAAAAATGTCTCCGAGGAAATTATTAATATTCGTAGAAATAAGATACAAAAGTACCTACTTGTATATTGGGCCATAAGATTTTGACAGTTCCGTGAGTTTAATATATGGTTTTCTAGTCATAAATGGAATATAGCCCACAATTGGCAAACCAATAGGCCCGGGCAATTGCTTCTTTGTGCTTTTTCCTGATGTTAACCATATTGAAAGCAGAAGGATGAAAAGAGCTATAATTATTAAAGTGTTCACATCCATTTAAGTTAGCCAAATATTGAGTGTTGATTCGTCACTCATGAAGCTTTTATTGAAAGCTTAATTTTAGCTTTTTATGTAGAAAGGCTCTCTTAAAATCTCTCTTAATAATCACATCCACTTTTACTATCAGTAAAATATTGCTTTACTCCCATCAAACGTGCAGTTACTATCTCAAGAGTTATTCTTTTTTAATCGATAAAATTATCTTATCTTTGCAAAAGATGTTAGTGTCAAAACACCCTTTCAAATGTTTATTATATAAAGAATTTGTTTAAAGTTAACATTATTATCAGGTCGAAAAATAGCATTAGGATACTAATAATTGTGATTATAATGGTAGCTATCTAAAAATTTAAGCAGATGGGAAAATGTTTATGCACTAGGAATTACCCATAACATTTTTATAATCAAAATCTTAATGCAATTAAATTGTTCGTCGTATCTTGCCCTTTATATTATGCTTAAAAATGTCAAACAAAAAATTAAAACAAAAATCGTGAAATTTTAAATAAGTGCATGAAAAATAGATTAAATATGTATTATAATAAAATTAGCTAAATTTAAGAGTAAAATTAATTTAATTGGTTATAGAGCCATTAATTCAATTTAATAATTGATTAGTAGTATTAAAATAATTATTTAAACTACTAGAATTGAATACTTAAAATAATAATGATTATATAGGTATTACTTTACCTAAAAAAGTTAATTTTATTAAAATAAACACAAGGAACAGATTTATTCTATTATATATAAGAGAGAGAGAGTTATATGTAAATAAGTATTATAAAAAATTAAGTCAATTCCTACTTAGGTCAAATAGAAATTTTATTTTAGTTACTTTTTATTAATAGTTACAATTAATATAAATGTGTATATACGTATGACAGATTACAATATTTAGTGATAAAATAGAGAAAGCGATTTTCCTTGCAATTTTCTATTTGCCTTTCTATATATGGAGATAGAGTGTTTTTTTTTGTAACTATTTATTCCGTTATTATACTTATACATTAATAAACAAATATATAGATTAAAAATTATATATATGTGTGTGTGTACACACACACATGTACTATATATATATAGATAGAGAGAGAGAGACTAATATGTCTTAGGTATGATTAAAATAAAATAAAAAACATGGGATAAAACCTAAAAACATAGAAAAAAAAGTAGAAACATAAGAAATGATAAATATGGATAGTTCCATGAATATGAAGCAAAATAAAGGCAGTCACTCGAAAAAAATTTCACCGATGAAATTATTAATATGCGTAGAAATAAGATACAAAAGTACCTACTTGTATATTGGGCCATAAGATTTTGACAATTCCGTGAGTTTAATATATGGTTTTCTAGTCATAAAAGGTATATAACCCACAATGGGCAAACCAATAGGTCCGGGCAATTGCTTCTTTGTGCTTTTTCCTGATGTTAGCCATATTGAAACCAGAAGGATGAAAAGAGCTATTAGTATTAAAGTGTTCAAGTCCATTTTTTTCCAGTATTGTATGTTCCCTTCTCACTCTTGAAGCGTTTATCAAAAGCCGGATTTGCGTTTATATCTAAAAAAGCTCTCTTATCTTTGTGAAGAGAGATATTTAAAGACTTTCAATCTATTCAACAAAGAATTTTTTTTAAAAATTTAATTCCATAATAATCTGGAACACACGAAAAAAATAAGATACTAATATTTATCTCTGAAATGGCGATAATATGAAGAATGAAATTGAAGAGGAAGTGTTTATATAAGAGAGGAATTACATAATACTTTTTATTTTCAAATCGTTGATGCTGTAAAATTAATTGAGAATTATTTTACCTGTCTTAGGTTCTTACTTTTATATTTATTCTAAATAACAAACAAGGAAAATGTATAAATGAGAGAAAAAATATAAAACATTAAAAGAGGGGTCGTGTTTTGGAGAATTTAGTTAATAAAGTTAAAGTAGATATTTTTAACTATTAGTAAAAAATAAAAATTGCATTTTTATTGAATAGTAGCAACAAAATAATTAATTACACATCCAAGAAAGCACATCGAAAAAATAAATTAAAGAATAATGATTATAATATTTGATATTTTAATAATAATTGAATCTCATACAGTTAAAAGCGTGAGTTTGGAAACATGAACAGTCATTAAATTTTACTCTAAAAGAATGGGATGAAATATAAGAATATAAGTCTCGAGCAAATATACCTAACCTGATGAAATTTCTTATACATTAAAATCAAATGAACAGCAAGATTGAAAATGTGTATTTTTCATTATATAATACACAATAACTTCTATATAATTTAAATTTGACTTCAAAATCCATGAAAACCCTTTCTTTTTCAACATTTGCCATGTGCATTTATAGTGATGTTTAACTTTTAATGATGTTTCGCAGGGCTGATCAAAGCTATGGGGGTCAATAAGTATCATGAATGTCTCCAAATTGAAAGAAAAAGAAAATGGAGTATTTCGGTTTTTCTGTTGCTTGAACCTGGTTGTTAAAGTTCATCAGACATAGCATTGGAATTTATCGTAGTGATTCAATCTCGTCAGAAGCGATAGTAACATAGAATAAGATAGTTTTATTACAATTTAATATTAAGCGTCAGGTTCGGGTGCGTTACGCTTAATCGGCTTTTGTTGACTCCGGTAGGTAATCGTGCCGGCGACGCGAGCTTAGTTTTGAATTGAAAATATTTAGACGCTTGTTTTTTTTAAGTAAAAATTTCATTCACACTTTTTCCGTTAACTTTTTTTTTATTTATTTAAATATTACTGTCATGGAGCCCACTTTCACTCAATTCAGGCGAGGGAATGAGAGAAGAGATCAAGCAAATATATTTGGAAAAAAAAAAGATTATTCTTATGTAGGACATCGAAGATAAAAAGAAACGAAACATGGGATCTATTTTTTTTTATTCAGCAGAAAGAGCATTTAAGCACATGAATGTGCAAAAAGAATTAAAATGCCTTAGCCACATCCGAAGTCCAGGAAACAGAGAAAGGAGGGAAGGGGAAGGATATAAGATAACCTATTATATACGAGGTGTGACTTAAAAAAATAGAGACTGGTCTAATAAATCATTGTACTTCAGGAATCAGTTCTACGGGACACTTTCACCTTCAAAGTAGTTCTCTTCAGCATTCACATAATTCTGTATTCTGGTACTGGTAACAGTTATGGAACGAGGATTTTGGAAGTCCTTTTAGGAGGTTTTCCATTTTGGCCTAAACCTCTTTAACTGAGGAAAAATGGGTTCCCTTTCAGAAAGATTTAAATGCAGGAAATAGAAAAAAAGTCACATTGGGCCAAATTAGGTAAATAATAAGGGTGTCCCATCATAATAATGTTTTTGCTGGTCATAAACAGCTTGACAGATAGGGCCATGTCAGCATATGCATTGTCTTGGTGTAACAGCCATCCGTCACTCCCCGCGATTTTGCCCTTTTTTTACCTATTTTTTCGCGAAGTCTTTTTAATACTTCAATGTAGAAGTGTTGATTAACAGTCTTACCACTGATGTGAGTTAGAACCCACTCATATCACGAATTTCGGCAATGTTTCGGTCTGTAATCGCTCTGACCATGAGTGCCAATCAAGTTCAGCATCTTCCCCTTTGACCCATCCCTAGAAAACCTTTTACAGAATTCGAACACATTTGTACAAGACAAAGTTTCATCTCCATAAGCTTCGGTTAATATTTGAAATTTCTACGTGCCTGATTTCTTAAGTTTCACGAGGAACTTGATGCTGATTCGACATTTTCCCGGCAGAATGCAGTAGCACGTGTACACTAAAAGACGTAGTATTCGCACCTGGTGTAATTGATTGGGGCGAAACTGGTCCCATGGATAAAGGAGGTGCGTGGGATGACGTCACTCAAATAGTTGTTGCCACACCACTCTTTTGTCAAGCTAAACACTTAGTCTCATTTTTTGTGTCGCACCTGGTAGAAATAACAAGTTTTTTCCCTCCCCATAGAGCAACAAGTTTTTAAATTTAGAGAAAAATTCTCAGTGCTTTTTCTACGTATATTTTAGAATGCAACTAGCCCCTCCACACACTCTACTTCCCTTCTTAGATCAATGTGACAAAAATATTTCAGAACTGCTTTGCAATTTAAAAGTTCATGTATTTATATCATAACACAGCTATTATAATATATTAATATTTTTTTAGTTGAATATGTAACAATTGTGCATTACTCGTCATTATACATTATGCGTAGTAATTTTTATTTAATAAATTGAAATTTTTCAATGTAAATTTCGAATTAGTTCCAAATTAACCCAGGAGCTTATTCTAAAACATCTTACAAATCAGTTTTTCAATTCCTACTATTAGTCTAAGAGCTAGCAACGTTTTCGAGAAAGAATTTTAGAAAAGCTGATTCTTTAATATATCTTTCTCTATGTCCTTCCGAACAGCGTGCGGGCTATCTGGCTGCAAAAAAAACGTTGCGTTTATTAATGCGCATCATAACTTTACAGGAAAAAATATTGATTTTTAAATTATTTTAGCAAGAAATTTTTCTTTTTCACTAAATTTAAAACGTTATTAACAACACGAATTTATTAATGCCAGACATTTTTGTTGTTGCAAATAATGTGCCAGACGCTATTTTTTACTAAAAAAAAATAAATCATTTCAAACCATTTTAGAATGTCTGTAATTTTAATATTATTTTATTTATGTATAAATAAGTACAAATTTAATTTGCCAGACATTAATTCGGTTGCTTACTTAATAGCCAGGCCGATTTATTATGCTGTCGTTAAAGAGAGACAATGGCAAATTAGGTAGGCGGAAGAGAGACAGGAGTACATTACACTATTTAAAGTATACGAAAAACTTTATTTTTATCTTTTCGATGTTGAGTATAAAAAAAAATTAATAATTTAATTCTTATTAAAATAATAATAAGTAGTTGATTAAGGGGGTTCACCCATGTGACGGCCTGTTTTTCAGGCATTCTTAGGGAAATTTTTGACCACCAGTAAAAAGATAGAACTTTAAGTTTTTCATCATGTATTTATATGTATGTTAAGAGTATGTATATAAATGTTTAGCCAAAAATATCCATTAGAACGTGAGTTATAGCGCTCTGAACACACCCTCCTCGGAAAAAACGGACGCTCCCCTCCTCCACGATTCCGGCTAATTGGCTTATCTGAAATTTTAAAAAAATTAACGGTGTTTTAATCTATAAGCTGAAATGCACAGAATGGGCATACTCAATTGAAAATACCAAAAATTGGATTTTCGGTAGACCTTTGAAGAAAAACTTTCATGGTTTTTTTTTTATGTTTTTGTTATAAAAAATAGAAATATTTTGAATTTTGGAATTATTGTAGCCCATTTGGTGCATATATATGTGCTGAGTCTACCCTATAAATTTGAAGTCTTTCGGTTAAACCATTCTTGAGATATATTGGAGGAAAGTTTGAAAAATACAGTTTTGAGGGGGAAAAACGCGTTTAAAGTTTCGAGTCCGATAAAATACAATGGAAATCTTACCTTAGCGCTACGAACAGCTGCTTTTATAACACCTGCTTCTTTAAATTAATAATTATTTTAAATCTTTTATTTTGGACTTTTTGATATCGCGTCCCCCACGTATGGTTACGATGCCCCCCTCCCCAATAGGCGCATCCCACAGTTTGAGAAACCTGGGTTAGAACATAAACATTTTTTTCACATGCCGAATTTTTTTTATTTTCATTTTCAGAAAAACTAGACAATTGTTTATATTATGGTAAGAAAATTGCGGAAGCAAAATTTTCGCTTTTATAGGATTACAACTTTAATCTTTTCGACGCCACATCTAGAAATGGGATCTAGAATTAGTCGCGAAATCTAGAAATGCTATATGGAATTAGTCGCCAAATCTGGAAAAGGTACAATAAATTAGTCTCCAAATCTGGAAATCGTTTTTTCTGATGTCCTGATCATAACAATGGAACAAAATTACGAAATTATTGTATTGTGATCGGTCCTTGACAAGTGTGCAAAATTTCTAATTAATCTGGCCTTTTTAAGTGGGTGATAATCGAGTTCAAAGACTCCGTTACATACAAGTGAAACTTATAAAAGCGTATTAAAACTGATTTCATGAATGGATGTTTTGTTATAAAAAGAACCGACAAACCATTCTTGAGGATACCAATTGATCTTACACTGGACAAGACTATCAATGCCGAAGCGGCTAGACGCCTCAGTGGTTTTGCACATCTTACTAATTCCATAGCTGCCCGTCAACGCTGGACCAAAAGTCACAGTATTGTAGCTGCTATAATCTCTCACGTTCTCGATGTTTGTGGATTGAAGCAATTACAAGACGTGTCTGCGGATTTGCAACCAAATCAAACCAAAATTTATGGCAAAAAAATCGCTGATTTCATTGAAATTTTTGAGAAGAATATTAATCCATTTGATGAAAGTTTAGACAAAGATAGTTTATATATGATATTGCAGCTGCCAAGCCTGCACCTCAAAATTTAGCGAACTTTTTGCTGAACATTAAGAAAAATGGTAAAGATTTATGGAAACAGTTCATTACTGAATGTGCTGAAGATAAGGATAGATTTGATAAGTCAATAAATAAATTTAAAAAAACAAGTGCTTAATTTTGTTGGTGCTCCAAAGAAGAAAAAAATAACTTTTGATAACAAAGTTATTGAGCTAAGAATGCAACGACATCTGTTTGGTCGACTCTTAGGTATATCTATGACCAACAAAGTCTCTATATTGAAAGAGTACTGGGATTTCCACTAACGCCGATACCGACATCGATGTGTCATGCAGATGGTAGTATTTGTAAAACAGATAAAGCACAATTAATTAAAGTTTTCGAGAAAAAAAGTTAGCAAGACCAATCAGCAATCCTTATTTTTTAATATTAGCTTTTTAGACGGTTTCTTCATGTTACACCTCATGAAAGAAGAACCGCAAACTTTCGATGGCATATCAAAAAAAATTCCTTAAAATGGTTTCAAAATTTAAATCATCTCGCATTGACATTGTGTTTGATCGGTATTTCACACCTTCCATAAAAGATTGTGAGCGTTGAAGTCCTTGTCTTAGTAAAATTTATGCTGTCACCTAATAACAAGTTAATCTCATTCAATTTAGTAAAATCAGTTAAATCTGGTTTCCACTACATCATTTTTTTAAAGATTAAAGTCACAAATTGTTTTAATGAGAGCCACAATCGTAGACCCCCAAATTATGTTTTAGCTGGCGTGGACCCTTTGTAGGTCGTTATGGACCCTTGGGGGTCTATATAGACCATTTTGGGAATCACTGCTCTACCATGTTTTCACGCAATAACAGGGTGCGATTACACCCCAACAGTTTTTCGGAAAGGTAAAATAAGGCCCTTCAAGCTGCTCGAAAAATCTGTCGAGTATTAGAATGTCAAGAGATTATAACTGACGATGAAAATGAACTTGAACGTACATTTGCCACATTGGAAAAATTTATATGTCACATGAATGGGGTGCCTAACTCTTCAAATGTTAATGATGTTCGCTCTATCTATTTACCAAAACGTATCAATCGAAAAAACCCGAAGATAATTTCGAAAAGAAATGTCGAAGTTTCAATTCACCGAGCTTACCACCATGTAAAGCTGATTTATATCAGCATTTATTGCGACTGCGATATGTGAAAAGATTTTGGAGAAATACTCATTTAAAAAATCCTTCATCTTTATCGCCGTTAGCTTCCGGATGATAAGTATGATTTCTTTGGTTTGCTGAGGAGCAGTTTCCATCATCAGTTGCTGACATTATCATAAAATGTAAAGTATTATTTATAATATGATAATCGCAAGAGTAAATTATTATTTAGACCATGATGAATTTTTTTTTGCACCTGAACCAACACTACTAGAAAACCAAAACAAAACGCAAGATGATGATAATGATAATGATAATAATGGGAGCAGTGACGTGGATGACGACTATGGAGATGCATCAGTTTCTTGTGACACTATTACGGAATGAAAATACATATTTCAGGGAAAAATAGATTCTGATTACCTGGGCATAATATGTATAAATAGTAATGAGAATTTTGTTACTGTATCAATGGCAATTTTTCCTCTATCTTTTACACAAATATATTTTATTTAGTTAAATTAAATTTATATGACATTTAAAAAACGATATTTTCCCTCTTGTTAAAAATACATTAATGGGGGTTCACCTATGTAATGGGTTCAAAAAATTAAAATTTTTTTTTTCATAATTTGCTTCCTTAACATGTCTAGAAGTCCAGGATACGGTGGTAAAGTGATTTTTTTAAAATTCCAAGTCGTTATAAAGAATCAGGTGTTATAAAAGCAGCTGTTCGTAGCGCGAAGGTAAGATTTCCATTGTATTTTATCGAACTCGAAACTTTAAACGCGTTTTTCCCCCTCAAAACTGTGTTTTTAAAACTTTCCTCCATTATATCTCATGAATGGTTTAACCGAAAGACTTCAAATTTATAGGGTAGACTCAGCACATATATACGCACCAAATGGGCTACAATAATTCAAAATATTTCTATTTTTTATAACAAAAACATAGCTAAAAAACCCCATGAAATTCGAAAGTTTTTCTTCAGAGGTCTACCGAAAATCTAATTTTTGGTATTTTCAATTGAGTATAGTCCATTCTGTGCATTTCAGCTTATAGATTAAAACAACGTTAATTTTTTTATTGTTTCAGATAAGCCAATTGGCTGGAATCGTGGAGGAAGTGAGCGTCCGTTTTTTCCGAGGAGGGTGTGTTCAGAGCGCTATAACTCACGTTCTATTGGATATTTTTGGCTAAACATTTATATACGTACTCTTAAAATAGATATAAATAAATGATGAAAAACTTAAAGTTCTATTTTTTTACTGGTGGTCAAAAAAAGTCCCTAAGAATGCCTAAAAAACAGGCCGTCACATGGGTGAACCCCCTTAATCAACTACTTATTATTTTAATAAGAAATTAAATATTAATTTTTTATTATACTCAAGATCGAAAAGATAAAAATAATGTTTTTCAAATACTTTAAATAGTGTAATGTACTCCTGTCTCTCTTCTGCCGTACCTAATTTGCCATTGTCTCTCTTTAACGACAGCATAATAAATCGGCCTGGCTATTAAGTAAGCAACCGAATTAATGTCTGGCAAATTAAATTTGTACTTATTTATGCATAAATAAAATAATATTAAAATTATAGACATTCTAAAATGGTTTAAAATTAATTATTTTTTTTTAGTAAAAAATAGCGCCTGGCACATTATTTGCAACAACAAAAATGTCTGGTAATAATAAATCCGTGTTGTTAATAACGTTTTAAATTTAGTGAAAAAGAAAACTTTCTTGCTAAAATAATTTAAAAATCAATACTTTTTCCTGTAAAGGTATGATGCGCATTAATAAACGCAACGTTTACCAGCAGCCAGATAGCCCGCACACTGTTCGGAAGGACATAGAGAAAGATATATTAAAGAATCAGCTTTTCTAAAATTCTTGTTTTTCTAACGTTGCTAGCTCTCGTACTATATCAGATCACTCTCTCCCTATATGTATATATTTTTATTGTTATAGTTCCCTGTAGAGGGACCTGTGAAAGCGCGAATATGTAAGGATGTAGTGGTGTTTACGCCCACACACTCGAGAATGAGACACATTGAACGAAGTTATACTGCATGGTACGAGTTTCCCATATTACTGAATATTTTAATTAGAGTTTAACAATAGTATACTTTAAAGTTTATAATAAAGTCTTGCTATATTTGTAAAGAAGAGTGTGGAAGTCAATGATTTTGAGTAGTGATTGAGTTATTCCATCCTGACCTAAACGTGAAGTCAATGCGTATGCTTTCCGGATTCCAGTGAGGCTACAACAATATATATATATATATATATATATATATATATGTAATACGACGATGTTGTAATAATGGATTTAGTAAAGGAGGACGACTTTTGGCGAAGATCTTGATAGCGTGGCCGGTGTTGGTATTTCCTTATATGGTTGATGTTGCATTTTCATTACTATGGAAGAGGCAGTCTCGTGGAAAAGGTATTCTTCTTTATTAAACACTGAACATGAAGACACACAGATAGACGGAATCACAACGAAACATACACACTATAAATACACAAACACTAGCTGCAGCCGACTACATGATGACAAGAAGAGAAGAAGCGAAAGAGGGCGCTGTCTCCAGGGTCTCGGTATATATAGGCAGCTTAAAACACGTGATCTGTGTGGGTGGATGGATGTAGTTTAAAATCCTCTCGTTAGACGGCTGGTTAACTTATTACTAAACTTTGGTCCTGAAGGGATGGACCAAAGGTAATTAAAAGTTATTAAGAATAATTAATGGGGATTATTACATTTCCCCCTCCGCAAGACGCGTGTGTGCACCAGGGCCCTTGGTCCACACCCGTATCATACAGAGATATAAAGTACAAAATTAAATTTTTAAATTATCATTATTTACAAAATTTTTTCCTTCACTTCAACATTAACATAAAAATATTCCAGAATTTGCCAAAGTATAAATTGTGTAAAAATTTTGAAACAACCATCTACCACATTATTAATATTGGCTATGAATTCAAAAATATTAATTCTTAAAATACAAAAAATAATTTCTTAAAAATTTATATGAAATTGTATATAAGAGCACTGAGGGTTGAAAGAAAACAATTAGGATGACCCACGCCTTGCACAATCTTTGAGACAAGTTTTACTTCTTATCGTGTAAATGTTGCACAACAACTTCAAAAACAAATATCCCAAGACTGGAAATTGCAAGTCGACCGAAGAGATTTTTTTAAAAATTATTTATAACTTTCTTTTATGTATTACTTTTATTATTACAAAGGTATAAGTTTGGAGGCAATAGTATATTGACAATCAAAGGTGTATTTATTCCCTTGAGGTACTCACTATGCACAATCCTTACAAAAAAAAACCCCTTATTATTTCTTCTAAATGTAAACATTTGCTTATTTATTTATTACTATTTTCTCAGCCTAAATGTTCACAAAACCATTATTATTTTATACACATTAAAGTTGTTCATTTTCATATCAAATAAATTTTTCATTCTAAAAAAAAGAGTAAATCGAATAGAAACCAAAAATTCTTAAACCACATTAAAAATATATCAAACTGTATCAACATAAAATTCTCAAAATAAAAATATGAAAACTTTGGTATTAATTCAGTAAAACACTGTAATGTTATCAATTTTCATGTTAAATATCAAATTCAAATATAATCATTATGAAATATATGCATTTTATCTTCAAAACAAAATGTAGCATAAGTAAATTTAACCGGAAACTTCAAAAAGTAAAGCCGAGATTCCTGGAAACGTTTTTAAAATGGTAATAACATTCACATCGATATGTACGTGGAGTTGACTGCCCAATCAAGTAATTTAAATACAATCGAAAAATGAAAATAATTTGTTACAAAATATTGAAAAAACATTAGAATAAACCATAATAACAGTACAATGGTGGTAGGGACCAAAGAATAATTTAAAAAAAAACGATGGGGGTAAGACCCATAACATTGAAAGAAACTCTGCGGTAGAACTAGACACATAAAAAAATTGCGGGGTAAGACCCGGCTTATAATAAAAAAATGCTGGGTAAGACCAGGCTTTAAATAAAGAAACTATATTGGTATACCACTACCCCATACTAAACCATTTCATATGGAAGACTTTAAAACAAATATTTTCATAATATCTAAGCCATAAACTAAAATCATTGTAAGATTTTGGATCAAAATAGATTATTAGAAAAAACACTTTAGATTTGTTTGTGATTTATCAACAGGCATAATAATTACAATATTGTCCTTAAACATTTTAAGATAAATTATTAAAAACCAGTAAAGGAAAATATACAATCAATTTAAAGTTAATAGCAAATAATTAAAATGACAAGAGTAAAAAGAAAAACTTATCAATGATGAAAACATCGCTGAGTTGCACTTTTTCACATAATTTTGCCAAAACACACATCTCGCGGACTTCAAGGTTAGAAAGATTTATTATTTTTTTTTTCATTTGAGCAACGAACTGTTGATTCAATTGTAGGTTGATTTTTTCTTTTATACATATTTGATGATAAAGATTTCATTTTGATACAAAACATGCAGACCACTTTAAGCTTTACAAGGGAATTTTTTTCCCCACCACTTTGAAGCACATAAGTAACGGGAATTTCCCCGTACTTGTTATCAGGCGAAAAGGGGAATACCCTTCCGAGGACTCGATTCGTTCACATTTCGTTTGTAGAATTTTCACTTCAGGGCGTGGCTTCTTTCCCGCACAGGAAACTGTCCTACCGGCTTCTGTAATACGACGATGTTGTAATACTGGATTTAGTAAAGGAGGACCACTTTTGGCGAAGATCTTGATAGCGTGGCCGGTGTTGGTATTTCCTTATATGGTTGATGTTGCATTTCCATTACTATGGAAGAGGCAGTCTCGTGGAAAAGCTATTCTTCTTTATTAAACACTGAACATGAACAGACACAGATAGACGGAATCACAACGAAACATACACAACATACATACACAACAAAAATACACAAACACTAGCTGCAGCCGACTACATGATGACAAGAAGAGAAGAAGCGAAAGAGGGCGCTGTCTCCAGGAGTCTCGGTATATATAGGCAGCTTAAAACACTTGATCTGTGTGGGTGGATGGATGTAGTTTAAAATCCTCTCGTTAGACGGCTGGTTAACTTATTACTAAAACTTTGGTCCTGAAGGGATGGACCAAAGGTAATTAAAAGTTATTAAGAATAATTAATGGGGATTATTACATATATATATATATATATATATATATATATAGTTCAAATTTTCAATCGTTAATTAAATATTTTCTATTCATCCATTCAAGTTCAAATACATTTTTTATAAACTTTTAGTGGATGTCACATAGTGTTAAGGCAGTTTTTTTCAAATATTAATTCATTAATTAAATTAATAAATAGTAACCTTCAAAAATACTAGACCAACAGCATATATAGAAAGGAAAAACGCTTTATGTGTCCCCGTAGTGCAATAGATAGTGCGTGGGACTTCTAATCCAAAGGTCGTAGGTTCGAACTCCACCTGGGATAGCTTAATTTCTGAGAATGTGATTCCCTTTTTACCATACTATTTTATTAGAATAATTTAATTTAATTTATTAATAAATAGTAACAAACACAATAAAATAGACCAACACCAAATATAGAAAGGAAAATGGAAAATTGCTTTCTATTTAGTCACTAAATATTGTGATTCTGTCATATGTATATACATATTTATGTTAAATGTAATTATTTAATAAAAAGTAACTAAAATAAAATTTTTCTTTATTGACCTAAGCAGGAATTGACTTGAAATTTTTTTTTTTTGAATACTTGTTTGTGCGTTGTATTGATGCATTTTTTACTATAAGCAAAAGTTTTTTGTTAATTTGTATCAAATTCGTGTTTAGTTTCATATACACAAATGATATAATAAAAAAGATATTTACATATTATATAAGAAATGAGTATTTTTCTCCTCTATACGTCACATACTACAACCAGAGATTAAAAAAGATTTAATCTTATTTTAGTCATTTTACTAACCAATAAAATGGAAAATAATGTATAAAAACAATTACAGAAATTCGTTTATAATTTCTTTATGTACATGTGTTCAAATAAAAATTAGAGTGTATAATTTTCAAAGTTCGTGATATTCCAGTTTTCAGTTCTCTGAACTTAATGACGTAATTTCAAGCAAAGATCTTGTCTCTTCGGCTGCAGACTGAATCCAAAATCTCCTTCTAAATCAATTTCCTTTCCTGCTGGTGCAGAAATGTCGAATTTTTGTAAAATGGCAACTAAATACAGAAACACTTCCACTTCTGCTAACGATTTACCCGGGCACGATCGCTTGCCTATTGAGAAAAGAATGTCACTGAGATTCGTTTTTAATCAATTAATACTATTAGTTCACTCTCTTCATATATATACATATATATAAATATATATATATATATATACATCTGTTAAAATTTTAATAAAATAATAATAAAATACTTTCTATTCATCAAATCAAGTTCAAGTACATCATTTTCTTAAACTTCTAGTGGATGACACTTGATGTTTATATAATTTTCCACAGATTAACTAATTAATTAATCAAAAAAATGAATAAATTGTAACAAAAAAATTGTCCAAGAGCATATATAGAAAGGAAAATTGTTTGTTGTTTCACTGGTCCCTGTAGCACAATGGATAGCGCGTTGGACTTCTGATTCAAAGCTAAAGATTTCGAATTCGTTTGACCTAATTACTGATAATGTGATTTCTTGTTACGTTAGAATAATTAAACTTAATTTTAATGAATAAATAGTGACAAACAAAAAATAGTTCAACACCGTATATAGAAAGATAAAGGGAGAATTGCAAGAAAAAAATCGCTTTCTATATTTTATCATTCTGTTATATGTATATATACATATTTGTATTAATTCTTACTATTTATAAAAAGTAACTACAATAAAAATTTTCTTTATTGACCTAAGAAAAAATTGACCGAAAATTCTTTTTTACATTACTCGTTTTTATTCCTCTATTTTAAGGTATAATTGTATTTAAAGTTAATGAACTTTTTTTTCCCTTTCAAACTAGATTTATTTCCAAAAATTGCTTATGCATATATCCAACGTACTCTTTTCGTAAAACAAATTAGCAAAATATTAATTTTATATTATATGATCTATATTTCTGCGAAAAGAATTGAAAAACGGACAACAAAAATGTCTAGTTTTTTTCATTTAAAATTTGAACATGCCGAAATTTTGTTTTAAACAAATGCAAAAATTAAAGATATTACTGTATAAAATTGAATTATATCATATTTGCTAATCAATCGATTGCTTTTAATCACTGTACTTATTAATATGCTTATAAGGCGTGAATATAAAAATAAATCATTTTTGTCATTATTAATGAAGTTATTTTATTTTGTAATATTTGAGGTTCTTAACGACGAGAGCACAAATTTAACAAAAGGGAGTACCATTGTCGTGATCCAGTCCTATCTCGGACTGAGTTCACATTGCCCGACGCGCCTGGTGTGGAAGGAAACATATTATCACCAACGAAAGCCATAATTACAAATATTTATTAACAACACACAAATACAATTAACAAGTCACACTATAAGTAGAAACCCTGGAGTGATTATTCAATTCCCTAGATTAATCCTGATACACAACTCTAACATTCAATTCTAACCTTTAAATCTAATATTCCCACTAAATAATCTCAACTATTAGAATTGACAAAGGAGACGAGAACGCTTACTAACTTCAGGTCGATACTAACTATAATCCCTTTGATTATTTCAATGATTAACAATATCAATTACTATCTAATACGTACTAAGCTCGCTAGAGAGATCCGTAGTTGATACTTACAACAAGTTTGGCAATTCCTTCTCGTACTTCTTTCTTACTAAATCTAGACTTTATATAGTCGAATTCATTAGCATATCACTATCTCGTGTTTTTCCCGAGGAGGCTGTGAAATAGAATAATTGCTGGCCCCAAAGTTACCCAAGAGGGTTAATGGAAGATTGACGCGGATAGACCCGTCACAGCCCCCCTCAAGAAGAAAAAAACGGGATTTATAAAAGGGTCTCAATGGCCCGATATAAATTATGTTGAAATTTTTAAGTCTTAACAAATCAAGATATCTTACATTTTAGTTTAGCAATAACTTCTGTAGAACAACACGTTAAAGAAATACTCAAAAACTAATAGCTCAAACTTTATCATCACTCCCAGGTTTATAACTTTTACATTCATTATATAAGGTGTACCCCATTTGGGCGAGGACCAAGGAAAATCCTCCCACTGGAGGGAAAAACCCGGCCGTACATAACCCGCAAACTTAGATGTTTTAAATACACATCCTGGTTACATAACTTTTATCTTCTACACAAAATCTTCAAAACATCAGGGTCAGCCACCCTGAAATGAGAACTGGATCAGTGGACGTACAAAAAAAAAAATTTGATCACTTTATACACACAATATTGAATCCACGCATATTTAAATTGTCAAATACTTTACAAATTTTATCTGGTTTCTAAAAATAAAACTCCCATTCCAATCGCGTAGCGCTGTTAGTGTTATGGTTAAATTCCTTTCTCTGCGCCGCGAATCCCAAAAACCAGATATATACTAATATACATTTCAACATGTTTGAATATACACAATTATATACAATTTTCAAAATACTCAATATAAACAAACAATACAATGAATTCTCGCACATTTAGCCAAGCCTTTACGGTAAACAAATGTAAACATACATATGCTTTCCACAATTTAGAATATATTTAAATATACAAAAGGTCATTTCACTCAACGCAGTGAGACTTTTGCATTAGACAACATTATTAACAAAACGAGACTTGCTTCTTGCAAAAATTCCACCGACTGCCTGTCAGTAAAAATATAAATGAAACAATACAACCTGGCTAATATTTTGCTCCTTTTCTTTCTTTAATGTCTCCTATCTGCACCTCCAATGACGTGGACCTTCTGCTGGGTTGATTTCCTCTTTGCTCCTGGCAGTCTGGTCTATAGTCTCGGCGACTTCTCAAGTTGTAGTTGTGACCTCTTCCTTCTTGATCTCTTCTAGATGGGGTGAATCTTTCATGGTCTGCCAATGATCCTATTGGTGATCTTGATCTGGCTTTCCCATAGCTTTCTCCACCATCTTCAGAACTCCTGAAGTTGGACCTTTTCTGTTGGCGATCCCTTTCTGGAACTTGGCTACTGAAGTGATCGTCGACTTTGTAACGGTTCTTGAATTGCACATTCGGCGAGATGGAGGACGGGAGTCTTCGCTTGTACACTTCTCTTTGGATATTTGATCTTTTACTCCTCGGCACTTCTGTAGGGGATTCGGTTCACCTCTTGCCTCTTCTGGAGTGCTGAGTTTTCACGAATTTTTTCTGGCTCGCCTGTGATATCGAGTCAGTTAAAGTCCTCTTGCACCGACCCTTAGTCAGCTCTTGTCCGCTCCTTTTTGTCTCTCTAAGATTATTTTTACTTCCTACTCTACCATTTTCTCTTCCCTCCTGTCTTCTACCAGACCCATTACTCTTAGAACCTTGTGACCTATCTAACCCATATCTACCATCCTCAAAACTACTCGAGTGATACTCGGATCCACCACTAATTGAAGAATCTACCTCCACTAAACCTTCATCACTTTTTCTCTGATGGAAAATTCGAACCTGATCTATATTGACTGTATAGTTTTTTTACCTGCCTTCCAAATTACAACATTATTGTTTTTAACACTCAAAACTCTAAAAGGACCCTCAAACTTAGGAAAAAACTTCGCAACCACCTTTTTACTGGCTGAACTAATAGGGTGAGTTTCAACCAACACTAAATCATCCACCTTAATGTTAATTTCGCGTCTCCTTTTATTGTAATATTTCGCCCACTTTTCTTGCTTTTTCATTGTATTCTGCCTAGCTTCCTCAAACACCTTTTCCATATTCCGAACCACAAATTCTGTACCATCAGTGACCATCACAAGTTTTTGAAATGGGGTAATAATTTTTCTGCCCAAAAATAATTCTGCTGGGGGTTTTCCCGTCGTTTCATGGACTGCCGTTCTTAGTGCGTATGCGAAATCATTTAAAAACCTATCCCAGGATTCATGATTATAATTTACAAAAGAAGCAATCATTTGTAGTAAATCGCGATTAACACGTTCCGTTCGATATTCAAGCAATAACAACTTCCATATCTTAAATTTGTTTTCACACAAGTTAGGAGTTACTTTTTTCTTTCACTTCTTAAAGTAAAAGTAAAGCCATATTTAGTTCATATGCTAAATCATGTGGATGTTTGACTATTATAAACCTGGAATCGCTAAAGAAAAATTTAACATTCACGTCACGTTTCATGTGATTAAAATTAATTTTTGACAAAAAAAAATTATGTTTTTAATTGTATTACTACTTCTTGTTCCTCTAGAAAATTAGCCCTGAATATGTTGTTTATTCTAAAAAAAGCAAAATATTTAAAACTTTGTAACGACATACTTACCTACTGAAAAAGGAATAGCATATTCGGGTTTGACCACTTTTTCTACCGTCTTCGCTTAGCATCCTCTCTGGTTTATATTCTTGAGCATCATTTCCCCATAGCTTCGTATTGTTGTCTAAGGCCCAAAAGACAGCCAAAATACGTGAGTGTTTTGGTATGAAATATCCATTGAATTCTGCATCCTGTAGAGAACTGTTAAAGATAAGATTTTAATGTATTTATTTTCTTTTATATAAAAAACGTCAATTTATTCGATGACCAAATACGAGGAAAAGTAGAAAAGTAGAGGAACTTTTGCAATTTTTCTTTCGATGATTTGGCAACAGCGCTAGTATCCAGTTGTGACGGATCTAAATGCGGCTCTACTAACCCCTTCAGAACTTTTTAAGGAAAATATTATTTCAACCAACTTTCACCGAGTGAAGAAAGCGGGATTATGTAAATTAAGTGTATTATATAAATTCTGTATTCGCGAGTTTTAAGAGTTAGTTGGTGAGTGAAGGATCGTGAAATAATTAAGTGCAATCGAAGTTTATCAATTAAAGATTTTTGAGCGAGGATCAATCGACGATGATTAAATCCAGATAAGGATCGCCTTCAAAGTTCAAATGTAGGACTTGACTTAAAAGTACAGCTATCGTGATCCTTATTTAAATAGAAGTTAGCTTATTTTAGTGCGTGACGTAGTTTATATTGAGCTTGTTTAAGCTATCCTGGAATCAGTTGAGGGTTCGTATTATTATCCCCAGGCTAACGAGTCTCACCTCCGCTCTCTGCTATCTGATCTGTTATCTTAATTAGATTGTTATTGTGTCTACTTGATATTTTGTTGACGATAATATAATTAGAGTGAATCATGTCTACTGATTATTCAGTTCCTCCCACACACCTAGCCGGGTCCGAGGGTAGACAAGGGAGTTCAGAGGAAGGCAGGAACCGACAGGCATTACACAGTGCTGAATGAGGGGTAGTCGACAACGCTTCTATACAACGTGTCACTCATCTTTCCTCGTAGTCGTTGGAGTGTATCAGGCCACTCAACATGACAGCTCCATGGTCGATCTGCACCAAGGAGAAACGGAGGGCAGTGATTTCCTTTTTTTTTTTTGTGCGGAAGGTGTGATACCTACGCAGGATACTAGTCATCCCGTTCATCACTATACCCTCAACGGCGTTCACGTTATTCTCAGGGATTGATGGATTGTCCGATCTTTCGTCGTCACATAAAGAAGTCCATCCGTGTTTGAAGCACTCTATCCATTCGCAGATCTAGCTTCACACAGCTGTTACCATACTCAGCTTGCATGACATGCACAATTTCTGAGATATTCTCACTTTCAGCAAATAAAAGAGAATCACTGTCCTATTTTAGTTCTTGGTGCAGATCGACAATTTAAGGGGGGGGGGGAGGTGACAAGTGACACTTTGCATAGAAGTGTTTCCAACTACCCCACATTCAACTCTGGATACTATCACTGTGACTAAACATTGGAAAGAGAATTTGTAAAAGCCATTTGTAATACCGGATGGTTCCTGCTTCCCTCTGAAACCCCTTGTCTACCCGCAGTACCGGCTAGGTGTGTGGGAGAAACTGAATAATCACTAAACATGTTTCACTCTAATTAGTTTATTAACACCAAACAATCAATCAGACACAATAACAATCTAATTAAGATAACTGATCAGATAGTAGAGCGCGGAGGTGAGATACAATAGCACGGGGATAATACTACGGACCCTCAACTGATTCCACGATATCTTAAACACGCTCAATATAAATTACGTCGCAACCTAATTAGCTAACTTCTATTTCAAATAAGGATCACGATACCTGTACTTTTCTGAAATTGATCCTACACTTGAATCTTTGCCGAGGATTCTTATCTGGAATTAATCACTGTCAATTGATCCACCCTCTGTAGTCCTTTTCATGGATGAACTCCAAAATCTCTTAATAATTTCACGAACCTTCACTCTTCAACAAACAAACTAACTCGCCAACTAACTTGCGAAAAACGAATTTATATAATATACTTCATTTGCATAATCACGCTTCCTTACTCGGTTAAAGTTGGTTGATAAATTTTTCCCCAGAAGAATCTCCCAAGTAATTAGTAGAGTCGCGTATAGATCCGTCACACGCTTACTTTTTGACTTTCCCTGGTATTTCTCATTAAAGGGTCTCAGCAATATAATATAGGTAAATGACTCTGTCTCTAAAATCAAACTAGATTGATTGCCCATTTATCTCAATGTGTTCTTCACTAAATGAATGTATAAATTCAGTTTTATAATAAATATTTCCTACTTACTAGCGCATGAGATTCAAAGGAACGATCGTTCTCCATCTCATAAGCTCTAGAATAGCAGCTTCTGTGAAAGGCATTCTAATTCGATCCTGCCAAGTTGGAAAACGATCTGGTCCGATAATCTCGTCGATTTCGGCTTGGATTCTCTTCTGGACTTCTGGAAAACCAGCAGAAACGAGAAGCATCCAGTCTACTGTAATTCTAACGGTTTCACTACCAGCTCCAAAAAAAGCTCTGGATAAGTCTGCTAGCACTTCCTCTGAAAAAATAATATCATATTATTTAAATTGTTGAAACATTAAATATTTTAGATCCTAATTATTTATGAAATAAATTTTCTTTTCAACTAACAAAACATATTGCAGCACCGTATCTGTTCAAAAAAATAACTGCATAATTGTCCATGATTACCCCCATGATATAATGCAACAGCTTTTTTGAAATATTTGTATTATTCGAAGAATTGACGATAATTTATTTATTATTCGAAAGATCTCCCAACAAATTCTATGCACAAATTATTCAAATTCAAACATGTGTATGTACTTCATCTTTAACAATTCTATCCAAACGCTTACAGCTATTCTAGTCAATTGTTAGAAGACACATTTCAAATTCGGGATACATTTTGAGATAGAAAACTGTTCACGTATATCCGCAACATTCTTATTATTAAAGATTGTTATAAAAGTTTCTTTTTCTTTCTGAAACATCCAATAAATGAAACAAGATATCAATTATTGGCATGGCCAAGTAATTTTAACGCGTTTTTCACATGTTGTATTTTACAATAATGCAACTACGAACTTTTTACTAACAGAAAGTAGTACTGTACCACTCCTCTGAATGTACTACTATTGAGCTGAAAAGAAATAATGACACAAATCTGTATCAGCACTATAAAAAAGCAAAACTAGCGAAATTGAGGAAAATTTATAGGAAAATTCGGGAAAACTAAGGGAAAATTTAAATATGATTCTGCTCATCTAGGGCACAAATGCGACCCAATGCCGAAAACCCGAGTTCAATTGGTTGCTTATTGGGTGAGAAAAAAGTACAACAAAATATGGAACGAAGGCGAAATTTGCGTCCTAATAGCGCTTTTGTTCCACTACGTGAAAAACGCGCTAAAAATATAATATAAGAGAAGCAATCTCAGGCTTTGTCCAATTCCTTAACTCTTTAAGCAAATGTACGGAATACTGAAAGTTGATCACAACCGGTTTACTCGTACGCTATACGGGCAATGATATTTTCTTTCTTTGTGTGAATTGCGAGTATTTTTTATTTTTATGGTTATATTATTTGGTTCTAGTATTTTTAAAAGAGGGTCACAGAAACTTCTTCACAAAGCCCTCATCTGCTTGAAAATGTACGAACATAAAAATGTTTTATAGATATATGAAAACTTCTCATAGCACGCACACACACACACACATGCAGGGTGTACTTACAAAAAGCAAACATTAGTAAGTTTTTGTGTTTCACAATTGTAAAATAAAGCATGGAGTAAAATAACTTTAAAATTTTGAACTAAAATGAAATTCTTCCATTCCTCATTCTATTAAGTACAATGTTTAATTATATGCATTAAAAAATGTGCCTTTTGAAGCGAATTGGTTAAAAAAAATGTGACCAGTTAAAGGGTTAATTATACTTGATGACAAAATTAATTTTCGATTTTCTAGATGTTCCCCTAAGACTGGGTGGGCATTACGTCGATCGCGATCGACCGGTGGACCGCCAAGGCAATTTGGAGTGACCGCCTGAAGATTACGTAAATAAATATTACGTTACGTTAATAATTGTATACGGAAATATTCAAGATTGGCTGACAGTACGCAGACTAAGTCTTCTACTGACTATAAATATGAGTACCAGCTTTAGATGAAATCTTTTATTTCTTAATGTTTTTGTGTGTGTGTGTGTGTGTGAACTGTTTGGTAATAAATGAATCATATGATATTATTATATTTGTGGTTATTATTATTATTTTTGTATTTTGCGTTTTCCTTTAAACGCGTTTTCAAAACAGTGAATTTTTCATTTTATATTTACGTATAGGTATAAGTACATTTTCCATATTTATTATTAAGTTATTATAAATAGTGTTGACTTTTTCTTTACCTCACCACCCCTTCGACCCTGGGCAGTAGGCATACTCGTGAATTTTTCAAAGGAGAACTGTTGGCCCAGGGTCGAATGTCTACCATTTTTATATCCTACCCCAATATGCTGCCAAACATATTTTTCTTTTCATTTTGTAGATTGTTGGGAACAAAGAAAAGTAAGAAACAAGTTATTGAATCAGTAATTAGCTTTAATTAATAAAAAAATTATTAATAACAAATACTTGATTAAATTTTACATACTATATACATGGGGGGGATTATAATCGATCGAATAAAAAATCATGGGATGGAGGAGGTTCCGGATCCGTGGACCCCCACCCCTCCTTTGTGTGTGCCACTGATACTGGGTGGACCACAAACATTGAAACGAATTAGAAGTAGCCCGTACCCTGGAAAAGTCTGCCCACCCCTGCCCTAAGAGAATATCTTGATAATAAACATGCGAGTAAGGTTATTTAAGTTCTTTCTAATTTCAAAACGAAATATAGCTGCATCAACTGAGTGGCCATAATCACGGGTTAATGGCCGAAGTGGTTTTCTGCCATTTTGTAGATTCCAGTTCTAAGACCGTCACGTAGAGGGACTGATACACGTTAAATCTATCGGCATTCTTAGTCCATAGGATGGAATGGGAAAGTTTGGATAATGAGATGCCAATTCAGGTGTCGTCCTTGCTTCTTGACTGTAATTCACAGAAACGAAGTCCATCGCCAATAGCTATCTGGTTTTCTGAGAGTGCGATGTCAATAATCAATTCAGGTGGTTGGAACACTTCTTTAGGTATGATGATTTAACCCCAACTAAGTTAGCGACATTTTCAAATTCACTACCCCCACCCCCCTTACCAACATAAGGGTTGATTCTGTTGAGAAAGATATTATGAATCTGGGAGTCAACCGTTGGCAATCTATCGCTTCAAATAGAGTCAGATGGAAGAGGCTCACAGAGACAGCCTTGGCCTGTGACAGGCTGTAGTGCTGTTGCTGAGGAAGTTAATAACCAAATAATTTTTCAATGAACGGAGTACATTTGCCTTTGAATTTATATGTCCTAAAGAAGAATTTGAAGTTATTAAGATTACCAAAGATGGACGTCTTTTTATCCCTTATGTTATATTATCATGTAACTTTATTAGTTTAAATTCTAAAAGTGAGAAAAATTTATTAAATAGTAATTCTTACTTCTGAATGTAGTGTTTGGGTCGTTGCTTCTTTTCTGAATTTCTAGTAAATAGCCATCCATAAAATCTCGAATATTGTTAGGATCCAATGTTTCTTCATGCTTTTTCATTTCTTTTCTGGAAAAACAAAATGCAACAGATTGTTATTCTTCGAAATAAGTATTAATTAATTTTCCATAATACCGAAGGGTTGGTTTTCCCGACTTTCAGATGTTTCAAACTGATAATGTGCATGCACAGATAAGATTAAAATGGTTCTTTAGTCAAAAATGGAACACCATTTGTAAATTTTACAATTCTTATAACAGTAGGAGGAAATTGGTATCATTTTTAAGATTAAAGAGCTTAAGATTAAAAAATAGAATAAAAATCATCATTTTAATGTATTAACCTCTTAACTGCCACCTGAGTATATATATACATCTTGCTCAACTGCTGCGTTAAACGTCCCGGACGTTTTTGAGACGCTTTATATAGTTCTGGGTATATAAGATGCTCTAGATTCTTGATGCCCGAATTAGAAATTTAGCATTACTAAATGGAAGAATGCTTGTTTTATTAAAATGATGTGCCATGCAGTCATGTCCTGTTTTCAGTATGAAGGTTGCTGCAGCCTCTTTAAGGGTCTTTTGACAAATTTTTTCCAAGTGTCTTGAATGTTAGCCCAGGATTAGCCTGTTGATATTGCTGCCAGGTCATATATATATTTAAGAGTATCCACTAATTTCTCAAATATATGTTTTTAAATGACTCTGGAGGAAGTAGTTTGCTGTCTTGGGGCTCAAGTGCTCCTTTCTCGGCTAATAATTCTGCCTTTTCGTGCTATCGTCGATATCCACATGTAAAGGGATCCATTGTGAAAAAGGATTGTTTTGTTGTATTTATAAAGAAAATCTAGGTTTTTCTTATCTCTGAGGAAATCTGGGTATTTGTGCCATGCATAAGGGAAATATTGTGGGAATCAATGTTACTTAATTCACATATGCCTCATGGGTGTTAAAAAATGAGTAACAACTATGGCTAAAGCGGCTCAGAGTAAATTCTGAGAAAGTATAATTATAAATATTCCGCTTAATTCAAGATGAGGGTTTTTTTTTTGTTGTTATATCTCTCAAGTGTGTTAAGATTCTGTAATTTCTTTATTTGAATAAAAAGTTAAACTATTTCTTGCGAATACTGGGCTGAAATAAACTTTTCAACTTTGGACTTAAAGTGGTCAAACAGCAAAAGGTATGAACTGTCAACCTTAAATATTTTTCCTCCGATTTCGGTTATAATTTAGAATAAAAAATTAACATTCTATAAAACAGAAACAAATTTTATAATTTTAAAAAACATTATTTTTATAGTTAATCGAACTAAGTTGTAACTTAATCTTTTAGTCACCAAATCTGGAAATGGGGTTTGAAACTAATTGCCAGAAGCAGGATGCGATCTGAAAATCCTGACGATTCTAGTCAGCGCAATGGAACAAAACTATTAAATTATTGTATTGTCATTGGTCCTGGAGAAGTGAGCAAAATTTCGAACAAATCTGATCTTTTAAAGTGGTTAACAATATTGAGTTCAAAGATACCGTTACATAGAAGTGAAGCTTATAAAAGGGTGTTAAAATTTATGAGGCTTTGTAAAGCTATCAGAATGAACAAATCCGAAAACAAAAGCTAAGATATTTATACCTGCAATAATCTTTCAATTCTTTCATCATCCTTACTAATTTTCCCTTGCTTCCTATATTAAAATAACTTAAGATTTTTCTCAACCATGGGAAAAACATCTGCCATGCTGTAGATCCAGCAAGTTTCCCGATTTCTCTTATAGTTGCGTCCAGTTTTTGTCTCTGTGGATCATCGTGCTTCAGCCGATTACCAAAAACTAAAGAGGCGATGTTGTTTGACATGCTTGGAGCTAAAAGGTAAGATAACTTCGTAGGTCTTCCAACATGCTCAGACATTCGTTGTAGCAATTCCACAATTTCTTCCTGTCCGAATAGAAATAGCAAATAAAACCAAATGTTGTATTCAAATGACTTTTCTTTAATTTTGACATAAAATCATAAGCGAATCGGTAAATTGATCTATCACATGTAAATAGAAAAGAAATCGAATATAATGCTTATGGATTTTTTGAGTGACCAGCTATAAAAAATGACCATTAATGGCTATAAATGAAATATTTTCAGTTAACAATGGGTTAAATTCATGTGACGTCATAGTCACATGAAAAACGCTTGAACCTTTTGCCAGACAATCAGATCATGCGCTTCAGTGTTGCCAACCTTTGCTTTTTGCGGGTTTTTTTAAAAAGTAATATTTGTAAGCAATATTAATGCGCATAGATAAACAAAATGCAATTGATTTAAATGTACACTTAAAAGAAAAGTATTTGTTTAGTAATTTTTTGAAAAATCTTAATATTTGAACATTTGTATCCAGTTATCAAATCTGAAATTATATTTAAGTTTTACAAGTAGAACAAGTGCAAGCCTTATGTCAGTTTTGAATTCAATGGAGAGCATGCGATTGTACTTGTGATCTGACCATCTGGAGAGAGAGAGAATTTAGTCTATTCCTTTATGTTTAGCAACATTTATTCGATATCCATAATGAAAAATGTAGAAAACTGAGAAAATCTGAAATGGTACAGAATTATTACTACGGAATACACCTGTCCCTCGACTTACACGGTTAATTGGTTCCTGAGAAAACCGTGTAAATCGAAAATTAATATTTGTGTATGAAAAACCGTGTAAGTCGAAAAAAGCTAAAACCATGGGTTTTAAAGCATTTTTAAATATAAAATAAAATAAAAAACGAACAAAATTGATATAATTATTATAAATTCAAAGTGTTTTCAATCATTTATTCGCTATAAAATAAAATAAAAAACATACAAAATTGACATAGTTATTATACATTCAAAGTGTTTTCATCTAGACTGCTATCGCTATCACTTTCAACGATAGCTCTTTTTCTTTTACGGGTTTGTGTAATTTCACTTTCATCGCTCGATAATATTATTTCATTAGACGCTGTTCGTAGTTGACATGTTAGGATTGATTTCATTTCGGCGAGACATAGAAATGAAATTGTAATTAGTGACTGTGATTTGTTTTTACTAAGAACGTGTAGACTTCCTCGTATTCATTTAAAGATTCAGTAATATTTCGTATCGCTAATCCGATATGCACGCTACCTCAGAAACTCTGGATAGCATTATCCTTTTATATATATGCTTGTGACCTAACTATTTCTTATTATATTCATAATATTCATTAATTAAATTGATATTAATATCAGAATTAATATTTGAACATTAACCTTGTACTATTAACATCCTGTCATCTAACTAAAAATTTAGAAAATATTTATTTGAAACTTGAATGGAATGAATCAAAACGTATTTTATTACGGACCTGGAAAATTTGTGAACACACAAGGATGTATATATAGAGCGGAGTGTGGTGTTGTGATGGCTATAATGGTAGGAATTGAGAACAATATGCACCTTAATAAAATTTGATTAAATTGATTGAGTAGTAATCATTGCATATGCCTGGGAAATAGCCCGTCCTAATGATATATATTATCATGCCAGCTTGGGAGTTTCTCTACTCGCAATGTAAGCAATGGATGGCGTTGATGTAAATAGTCACTCCAAAAAAACACCTCTAGAATTTTTGTGACACGTTCTAAGGAATCGAGCAGTAGGAAATGTGTGCACTTTATGCTTTCATCTGTGAATCCATGTACATTATGTAATTTTAATGAGAAGAATGTGAGTAATTTATAATGAGAAGCATTCGCAGTCGCGTTATTGAGTTTAGATTCTGTTTATTCTGTTGAAAAAAGAGTTCTACTTGACGAGAAGCACAATGATAGTAGTTTATGATTTTCTATATCAATTTATACATACTACCGCATAAAATTTGTTTATTTGAAATTAATGTAAAAAGAAGTGTTTTTAAGGTTTGTCACTACTTTAAGAATGCGAATTTACAATTAATATGAAGCAAGTTATTAAAAAATTCATTAAAAATATTTTGCGATAAGTAAAGTGAATTTACTTTGATGTGTTCTTCCATTCTTGTTTTTCCAAAACCCAAATCACGAAGCATATGTAAAGAAAACCGCCTTTGTTCTTTCCATGGCAACCCACTAATGGCTTCTGTTCCTACATGAAAAAGAAAAAAACCTTTTTAACATTCTGTGAAAATTTAGAAAATAAAAATGTAAATAACAAATTATAAACATACAATAAAATGGCTGCACATTTTTTACTGATATGTGTAAAATATCAATGAAGTTTATGTAACGAAAGTATGTAATTGATAAAAATAATCATAGTGTTTGCAAAGTTTATTCAAGATTTCAGAAAAAAACCCCAAAGAATGATATGACTTACATGAGTATTGATACACACTTGTTTATTCTTATATTACTTCTCAAATAGTTTTAGACAACATCAATGTCATTTCAGAACACGCTTTTTAAAAATATGTGCTATTTTACTCTTAAAAATACTTTCATTTTAATTGTTAATATAATATCTACTTCATGCGAAGACATATATTTGAAAATTATAAGTCATTTGTTAAGTACTCTTCAAGAACAGAATCGTCAATAGATAGCAGCAGCAAGTCCGACTATTATAAATTTAGATGCATATAGTTTTATATGCTAAGAGAATAAAAATTGGAGGAATTTATTTATTTCGTATTTATTTATACAGCAGACGATATTTTGATTCTTACATGAATAATTATTTCTGACAACATATGTTAAAATGAACAGACGATTTTATAAAAAGCAATGCAATCGATTAATTATATTTAATGTGAATGGCAACAAAATAATTTCAATTGGTTTCGAATTTTGTTTTATTTTAGTTCTATCCTGAGATGTGGATTTGAAGTTACGTATTGATGAGTATATATACTCAATATTTCAAGATGCTTTTCATCAAGTATTTATGAATAAAAATATTTTCTTATAAAATCATTTCTCTTATGTCCAAATGGAATATACTAGAAGCTTTCTTGTACAGAAAAGAACATTTTGCTTAAAGTATGGTTGAAACAAGGTATGGTGATCATTGTCAATGGTAAGCAATTTATGTTTTTGTAAAAATTGTGTTCTCATGTGCGTGAGTGAAACGGGTATGTTCTGTCAGATAATTTTTGTTTGTTTGCTTATGAAGATTAATAGGAATGACATATTGTCTTATTTGGCTTAACGGATCACAAAAATTTAGTTTGATATTTGGTTTAATCGTTTTTTATTATATTTAACACGATATTATTAATTAATTAGCCAATTTCAGTTTAGAATATTTCACACTTATTGACTTAACAAATAATAATGCATTTCAAACATAAAAATTTGTTCCATTAGAAATTAGAGACCGAAAAAATTACGAGTTCCACATTAAATAGCTCAAGTTACGTTATCTAAACATAATAGAAGAATGAATGTAAATAATTTCAAAAGAAAAGAAGTATTTTTGCCTAATTATTTTTAAAAAACATGCTTACTGAGTGTTTCTTCACTAAGATCAAAAGGCAAATCTGGAGGCCTTCCCATAAAAACGTCTTTCGAAAAGGCTTCTTTCGTCAATTCATAATCGGTTATTACAGTTATATCTATACTTCCGAGCCGCACTCTGTAAAAAAATTAGTATAATAATTATAAATATAAGTATTATTATATAAAATTGAAAAACTACAAATTACATATATATATAACTTTTAAGCCAAAACATATAAGATCTTAAAATTCCCATACATATAATGTTTAAAAATATTTTAAATATATTTTTAAAGATATGAGAATGAGATTGGGTTGGTTTATCTTTAATGACTTGTTTGACTTGTCTAATTTAATTTGATGGATAGTGAAAATTTAATTTTCTTAGAAATCTTTTTTTCCTATTTCGAGGCAACTTTGTATTTCATTAATATAATTTTAAAAAATCATTATCATTGCGGTAAAAGTATTTTTTGTAATTAATCTTAGCTCAGTTTATATTTTTAAGGAGATAACGGTTTTTTTGATGAAAGAAAAAAGAATCATTTTTAGAGAGCATAAGGAACAAAATTTGGGGGAAAATTAAAGATTTGAATTCTTTGCGTATTTGATTTAAAAATTCTCTTAAAATTCAGGGAATTTATTAATTTTTTTTATCAAAAAATATTTTGGTGACTGTTAATTACATTATTCAGTAACGATTAAGTATACATTGAATGCTAATTTTTGAACTTAACCGATGAATAATAAATATTTCTTTCATAACTCTTGATAATAAAAATTTAAATAAATACAATAGAAGGTAAAAAAAAAATTAAAATTTTTTTTTACTAATTTGATATTAATACTTTTATATATCCTCTTATTTTTAAAGATAAATATCTGAAAACCTCTTTTAAATTTGTTTTAACTTGTGTCATCATGTTGTTCGCAATTCAATATGCTTCAAATTCTCGATTCCTGTGAAATTGTTTAAATGTAGTTAAATAGACCCAGATTATATCATTCAACATTTTCATTACTAACAAATTGAGTTCTTTAATCCCAAATTTTAAAAATTAAAAAACTAATAAAAACTGGAATCTATCAAAATTATTAATTTTTATAGTATTTATTTGAGGAATTGGAAAAATGAAAATTCATATTTCTTTTCAAAGAAACTCACTCAAGGTTATTCACTATTTAAAGCAAATTATTAATATTAATTGTGTATATGTATATAATACGCAAAAAAGATGCTATTTATGGCTAATGTTATTAAATTTTCTTTGAGAACTTGGGAAAATTAAACGAAAATTCCTGTCTTAGCTGCATGCCACACACACACATCTAAAGTTAAATCTTATTTCTGTATTTTGATGTCTAAAATGATTATAAAACGCATAAATTCATAAAAATTATATACATAATTGAGGTAGATGCTTTTATTGCTATGTATCACATTGGAAGTCTCAGTAGTATATTCCTAAGTAAAGGGATGTACAAGTAAAATCGTTATAGAAGATTGGTGAGTGAGAGAGTGAATTTTAACGTCACACTGTTCAGCTATACGAGAGCTTTTATAGAAAATAGGGGGGGGGGGGAATGTGAAATGTAAAATTATATTTATTTCATTTCAGTATTTAAATACTACTTATAACTGCATTATTATCTGTATATTTTTTAAAATTCTTTTAACTACACTTCCATTATCTATATATACATAAATGTGGATGTTTGTATATACAACCTCGCTAAACTCCAATACCGTTTATCTGATCACTATGAAAACTGACATGCATATATATATTTTTATGCAAAATGTTTTTGTGCTATCCTCTTTGTTGCAGCACCCCACCAGGTGGCGCTAGAGTATATCAACTTCTGCACCGTTCAATCAATCGCCAAGTTGCCAACGTGGTCAATTTGGCTCTATCGCCAACATTTCGCTATTTTTCCAATGAATTGCTATTATAATGTAAGGTAAGGCATTGCTTGCGAACATTATAATTTTAACACAAAATAAATACAACGGAAAGTAATATTAACGTATTACACATTCAGAAATAAATTTTTTACACTATTTTAAGCGTTTATTACTCAAAATTGGTAACAATGTGTTACTTTTGCTGAGCAATTAGCTTAGGAAGGTGTTCTCAAAAATCGAACCACAAGAGAGTTACGGGGCCTTATAAATAACAAAAAAAGTCCTTTTAATCTGCTGTTAGACCTTCATATTTAAAATTTAACAAATATTATTTATTGTTCAGATGAGATATGAAAAAAGCTTTTTTTTTGTTTAATTTGCAATTCACGTAAAATTAACACATTTAAAACTTCTTTATACTTCAATCTGTATTGTTTAATTTTTCAATTCACCCATTCACCCGTGCGAAGAACGGGTGTACCAGCTAGTTATCTATATAATTCTTTTAAAATTCTTTTTTAACTATACTTCCATTATATATTATATATATACTTTACTCTTATTAGTAAAGCAAGTAAATATTTTTAAGGTATATTATAGTAGAGTTTTAAAATCCTTAAAAATAGTACTATTCAGAAGAAAAATATTATTTTTTCCAGTGTTTTAGTGATTAATATAATGTAAGGTAACCTAAAATCAAATTATAAAATTTTCAGATTTAAAATTTTTACTGGAAATTAAACAATTTCGTATATAATTTCTAAAATTTAATATTGCATAAAAATTATTCTAATAACTAAAATTTAAAGTGAAAATTATGTATTAATTCAATATATTTCAAAGGATCTTCTTATTAAAACAAATTATTTAAATTAATAATAATGAGTTCTTATTAATTCTTCTATCTAAATTCTAAAAAGAATATTTGAATATAAAATGCAGCATAATTTCATTGATCCATTTAAAAGATTAAAATTCACTAAAACAATATTTTTCTTTAAATTATACATATAACAGTTGGGTTTTCTTCTTAAACAATACGAAAAATAAAATATTATCTTTAAGTAAAAAAGAATATTACCTACATTATTTAAGAACCATCAGTTAAAAATACTTTAAACTATAATTTAAATTAAAAAATATAATTATTGTAAATGAAGATTATAGATAGTTATCTGGATATAACTAAAGCAAAATAAAGACAGTCACTAGAAAAAAATGTCTCCGAAGAAATTGTTAAAATACATAGAAATAAGATACAAAAGTACCTACTTATATATTGGGCCATAAGATTTTGACAGTTCCGTGAGTTTAATATATGGTTTTCTAGTCATAAATGGAATATAGCCCACAATTGGCAAACCAATAGGCCCGGGCAATTGCTTCTTTTTGCTTTTTCCTGATGTTAGCCATTTTGAAACCAGAAGGATAAAAAGAGCTATTATTATTAAAGTGTTCAAGTCCATTTTTTTCCAGTATTGTATGTTCTCTTCTCACTCTTGAAGCTTTTATCAAAAGCCTGATTTGCGTTTTTATTTAAAAAAACTCTCTTATCTTTGTGAAGAGAGATAATTAAAGACTTTCAATCTATTATACAAAGAATTTTTTTTAATTCCATAATGATCTGAAACACACGAAAAAAATAAGATACTAATATTTATCTCTGAAATGACGATAATATGAAGAATGAAATTGAAGAGGAAGTGTTTATATTATATAAGAGAGGAATTACATAATACTTTTTATTTGCAAATCGTTGATGCTGTAAAATTAATTGAGAATTATTTTACCTGTCTTAGGTTCTTACTTTTATATTTATTCTAAATAACAAAAAAGGAAAATGTATAAACGAGAGAAAAAATATAAAACATTAAAAGAGGGGTCGTGTTTCGGAGAATTTAGTTAATAAAGTTAAAGTAGATATTTTTTAACTATTAGTAAAAAATAAAAATTGCATTTTTATTGAATAGGAGCAACAAAATAATTAATTACACATCCAAGAAAGCACATCGAAAAAAATAAATTAAAGAATAATGATTATAATATTTGATATTTTAATAATATTTGAATATCATACAGTTAAAAGCGTGAGCTTGGAAACATGAACAGTCATTAAATTTTACTCTAAAAGAATGGGATGAAATATAAGAATATTAGGCTCGAGCACATATACCTAACCTGATGAAATTTCTTATACATTAAAATCAAATGAACAGCAAGATTGAAAATGTGTATTTTTCATTATATAATACACAATAACTTCTATATAATTTAAATTTGATTTCAAAATCTATGAAAACCCTTTCTTTTTCAGCATTTGCCATGTACATTTATAGTGATGTTTAACTTTTAATGATGTTTCGCAGGGCTAATCAAAGCTATGGCGGTCAATAAGTATCATGAATGTCTCCAAATTGAAAGAAAAAGGAAATAGAGTATTTCGGTTATTCTGTTGCTTGAACCTGGTTGTTAAAGTTCATCAGACATAGCATTGGAATTGATCGTAGTGATTCAATCTCGTCAGAAGCGATAGTAACATAGAATAAGATAGTTTTATTACAATTTAATATTAAGCGTCAGGTTCGGGTGCGTTACGCTTAATCGGCTTTTGTTGACTCCGGTAGGTAATCGGGCCGGCGACGCGAGCTTAGTTTTGAATTGAAAATATTTAGACGCTTGTTTTTTTAAAGTAAAAATTTCATTCACACTTTTTTCCGTTAACTTTTTTTCTTCTTTATTTAAATATTACTGTCATGCAGCCCACTTTCACTCAATTCAGGCGAGGGAATGAGAGAAGAGATCAAGCAAATATATTTGGAAAAAAAAGATTATTCTTATGTAGGACATCGAAGATAAAAAGAAACGAAACATGGGATCTATTTTTTTTTTATTCAGTAGAAAGAGCATTTAAGCACATGAATGTGCAAAAAGAATTAAAATTCCTTAGCCACATCCGAAGTCCAGGAAACAGAGAAAGGAGGAAAGGGGGAGGATATAAGATAACCTATCATATACGAGGTGTGACTTAAAAAAATAGAGACTAGTCTAATATATAAATCATTGTACTTCAGGAATCAGTTCTACGGGACACTTTCACCTTCAAAGTAGTTCTCTTCAGCATTCACACAATTCTGTATTCTGGTACTGGTAACAGTTATGGAACGAGGATTTTGGAAGTCCTTTTAGAAGGTTTTCCATTTTGGCCTAAACCTCTTTAACTGAGGAAAAATGGGTTCCCTTTCAGAAAGATTTAAATGCAGGAAATAGAAAAAAGTCACATTGGGCCAAATTAGGTAAATAATAAGGGTGTCCCATCATAATAATGTTTTTGCTGGTCATAAACAGCTTGACAGATAGGGCCATGTCAGCGGATGCATTGTCATGGTGCAAAAGCCATCCGTCACTCCCCGCGATTCTGGACTTTTTTTACCTAATTTTTTCGCGAAGTCTTTTTAATACTTCAATGTAGAAGTTTTGATTAACAGTCTTACCACTGATGTGAGTTAGAACCCACTCATATCACGAATTTCGGCAATGTTTTGGTCTGTAATCGCTCTGACCATGGGTGCCAATCAAGTCCATCATCTTCCCCTTTGACCCATCCCTCGAAAACCTTTTACACCATTCGAACACATTTGCACAAAACAAAGTTTCATCTCCATAAGCTTCGGTTAATATTTGAAATTTCTACGTGTCTGATTTCTTAAGTTTCACGAGAAACTTGATGTTGATTCAACTTTTTCCCGGCAGAATGCAGTAGCACGTGTACACTAAAAGACGTGGTATTCGCACCTGGTGTAATCGATTGGGGCGAAACTGGTCCCATGGATAAATGAGGTGCGTGGGATCACGTCACTCAAATAGTTGTTGCCAACACCACTCTTTTTTCAAGCTAAACACTTAGTCTCATTTTTTGTGTCGCACCTTGTAGAAATAACTAGTTTTTTCCCTCCACATAGAGCAACAAGTTTTTAAATTTAGAGATAAATTCTCAGTGCTTTTTTTCTACGTATATTTTAGAATGCAACTCTAACCCCCACACACTCTACTTCTCTTCTTAAATCAATGTGACAAAAATATTTCAGAACTGCTTTGCAATTTAAAAGTTCATGTATTTATATCAAAACACAGCTATTATAATTTATTAGTATTTTTTTAGTTGAATATGTAACAATTGTGTATTTCTCGTCATTAAACATTATGCGTAGTAATTTTTATTTAATAAATTGAAATTTTTTCAATGTAAATTACGAATTTGTTCCAAATTAGCCCAGGAGCTTATTCTAAAACATCTTACAAATCAGTTTTTCAATTCCTACTATCAGATCACTCTCTCCCTATATGTATATATTTATATTGTTATAGCCCCCTGTGAAAGCGCGGGTATGTAAGGATGTAGTGGTGTTTACGCCCACACACTCGAGAATGAGACACATTGAACGAAGTTATGCTGCATGGTACGAGCTTGCCATATTACTGAATATTTTAATTAGAGTTTAACAATAGTATACTTTAAAGTTTATAATAAAGCCTTGTTATATTTGTAAAGAAGAGTGTGGAAGTCAATGATTTTGAGTAGTGATTGAGTTATTCCATCCTGACCTAAACGTGAAGTCAATGAGTATGCGTTCCGGATTCGAGTGAGGCTACAACAATATATATATATATATATATATAAAAAATATACTAAAAATAGTTATAAACTAAGATATATATATATTATTAGTTCAAATTTTCAATCGTTAATTAAATATTTCCTATTCATCCATTCAAGTTCAAATACATTTTTTATAAACTTGTAGTGGATGACACATACAGTTAAGGCGGTTTTTTTTCAAATATTAATTCATTAATTAAATTAAAAAATTAATAAATAGTAACCATCAAAAATACAAGTCCAACAGCATATATAGAAAGGAAAAACGCTTTATGTGTCCCCGTAGTGCAACAGATGGTGCGTGGGACTTCTAATTCAAAAGTCGTAGGTTCGAATCCCACCTGGATAGCTTAATTTCTGAGAATGTGATTCCTTTTTCTACCATACTATTTTATTAGAATGATTTAATTTAATTTATTAATAAATAGTAACAAACACAATAAAATAGACCAACACCATATATAGAAAGGAAAATGGAAAATTGCTTTCTATTTAGTCACTAAATATTGTGATTCTGTCATATGTATATACATATTTATATTAAATGTAATTATTTAATAAAAAGTAACTAAAATAAAAATTTTCTTTATTGACCTAAGCAGGAATTGACTTGAAAAAAAATTTTTTTGAATACTTCTTTGTGCGTTGTATGATGCATTTTTTACTATAAGCAAAAGTTTTTTGTTAATTTGTATCAAATTCGTGTTTAGTTTCATATACACAAATTATATAAGAAAGATATTTACATATTACTCGTATATAAGAAATGAGTATTTTTCTCCTCTATACGTCACATACTAAAACCAGAGATTAAAAATGATTTAATCTTATTTTAGTCATTTTATTAACCAATAAAAGGGAAAATGATGTATAAAATACCCAATTACAGAAATTCTTTTATAATTTCTTTATGTACATTCGTTCAAATAAAAATTAGAGTGTATAATTTTCAAAGTTCGTGATATTCCAGTTTTCAGTTCTCTGAACTTAATGACGTAATTTCAAGCAAAGATCTTGTCTCTTCGGCTGCAGACTGAATCCAAAATCTCCTTCTAAATCAATTTCCTTTCCTGCTGGTGCAGAAATCTCGAATTTTTGTAAAATGGCAACTAAATACAGAAACACTTCCACTTCTGCTAACGATTTACCCGGGCACGATCGCTTGCCTATTGAGAAAAGAATGTCACTGAGATTCGTTTTTATTCAATTAATACTATTATTCACTCTCTTCATATATATACATATATATAAATATATATATATATATGCATCTGTTAAAATTTTAATAAAATAATAATAAAATACTTTCTATTCATCAAATCCAGTTCAAATACAGCATTTTCTTAAACTTCTAGTGGATGACACTTGATGTTTATATAATTTTCCACAGATTAATTAATTAATTAATCAAAAAAATGAATAAATTGTAACAAAAAATTGTCCAAGAGCATATATAGAAAGGAAAATTGTTTGTGTTGTTTCACTGGTCCCTGTAGCACAATGGATAGCGCGTTGGACATCTGATTCAAAGCTAAAGATTTCGAATTCGTTTGACCTAATTACTGATAATGTGATTTCTTGTTACGTTAGAATAATTAAACTTAATTTTAATGAATAAATAGTGACAAACAAAAATAGTTCAACACCGTATATAGAAAGAAAAAGGGAGAATTGCAAGAAAAAAATCGCTTTCTATATTTTGTCATTCTGTTATATGTCTATACATATTTGTATTAATTCTAACTATTTATAAAAAGTAACTACAATAAAATTTTTCTTTATTGACCTAAGAAAAAATTGACCTAAAATTCTTTTTTACATTACTCGTTTTCATTCCTCTATTTTAAGGTATATTTGTATTTAAAGTTAATGAACTTTTTTTTCCCTTTCAAACTAGATTTATTTCCAAAAATTGCTTATGCATATATCCAACGTACTCTTTTCGTAAAACAAATGATCAAAATATTAATTTTATATTATGTGATCTATATTTCCGCGAAAAGAATTGAAAAACGGACAACAAAAATGTCTAGTTTTTGTCATTTAAAATTTGAACATGCCGAAATTTTGTTTTAAACAAATGCAAAAATTAAAGTTATTACTGTATAAAATTGGATTATATCATGTTTGCTAATCAATCGATTGCTTTTAATCACTGTACTTATTAATATGCTTATAAGGCGTGCATATAGAAATAAATCATTTTTTGTCTATATTAATGCAGTTATTTTATTTTGTAATATTTGAGGTTTTAACGACGAGAGCACAAATTTAACAAAAGGGAGTACCATAATGAAGCGTACAATTTCATCTGTACAATGAGTGAGTCTGAAGGAAAAAGCTTTATCCATTTACAATACACATATAGCCGCGTGTGAACAGCGTAGCTTCCACGATGTCCTTTAAGTCAATTAGTAGGGAGAACGTGGTTTTCGAGATCTTTACAGAATGAATTATTATCTGATCATGTGTGAAGGGCTCCAGACGATTTGTATTCAAAACAAGTTTTCAACTATATTGTGTGTGGCACCAGTCCCTTGCCACGATGAATTTCGTGGGGCTCGATCTAACACCGTCAGACAGGTGGCATTAGAAACAACAACATGTGTGGCACAGTTGGCTCGAGTGAAAAAAGGACCCTTATTTCAGCTGAGATACGTTCAATTTATATTTAGAAGTAATTTGTCGCCCATCCGGTATAGTGGTTAGCGACACTGACTGCTGTGCCGTAGGGCCTTGGTTCGAATCCCGGAGAAGGCATGGATGTTTGTAAATGTATAGTGCCTTCGCGGCAGGGTAGTACTATAAATAGCCGTCGGGCCCCATGTCCTTCCGTGAGGTTGGTGGAAGGGAAGAGAGGTGGGAAGCCCCTGACCACTCCCAGGGTGTTCTCCCTCAAAATTAGAGTAGAACCGAGCCTAATCGTACTGTCACCTGCATGGTGCTCAAAGCTACGGCTAACGTACAATCTAGCCGGATGCCATGATGAATTTCGTGGGCCTCGATCTGACTACGTCAGACAGGTGTCATTAGTAATAACAACAGTAATTTGCAAATTAGATGAGGTTTTGCAGCAATAACAACTTCCATATCTTACCTTTGTTTTCACACAAATTAGGAGTTACTTTTTTCTTTCACTTATTAAAGTAAAAGTAAAGCCATATTTAGTTCATATGCTAAATCATGTGGTTGTTTGACTATTATAAACCTGGAATCGCTAAAGAAAATTTAACATTCACGTCACGTTTCATGTGATTAAAATTAATTTTTGACAAAAAAAAATTATGTTTTTAATTGTATTACTACTTCTTGTTTCTCTTGAAAACTAGCCCTGAATATATTGTTTATTCTAAAAAAAGCGAAATATTTAAAACTTTGTAACGACATACTTACCTACTGAAAAAGGAATAGCAAATTCGGGTTTGACCACTTTTTTACCGTCTTCGCTTAGCATCCTCTCTGGTTTATATTCTTGAGCATCATTTCCCCATAGCTTCGTATTGTTGTCCAAGGCCCACAAGACAGCCAAAATACGTGAGTGTTTGGGTATGAAATATCCATTGAATTCTGCGTCCTGTAGAGTACTGTTAAAGATAGGATTTTAATGTATTTATTTTTTTTTATATAAAAAACGTCAATTTATTCGATGACCAAATACGAGAAAAAGTAAAAAAGTAGAGGAACTTTTGCAATTTTTCTTTCGATGATTTGGCAACAGCGCTAGTATCCAGTTGTGCCGGATCTAAACGCGGCTCTACTAACCCCTTCAGGAATCTTTAAGGAAAATATTATTTCAACCAACTTTCACCGAGTGAAGAAAGCGGGATTATGTAAATTAAGTATATTATATAAATTCTGTATTCGCGAGTTTTAAGAGTTAGTTGGTGAGTGAAGGATCGTGAAATGATTAAGTGCAATCGAAATTTATCAATTAAAGATTTTTGAGAGAAGATCAATCGACGATGATTAAATCCAGATAAGGATCGCCTTCAAGGTTCAAGTGTAGGACTTGACTTAAAAGTACAGCTATCGTGATCCTTATTTAAATAGAAGTTAGCTTATTAGTGCGTGACGTAGTTTATATTGAGCTTTTTTAAGCTCTCGTGGAATTAGTTGAGGGTTCGTATTATTATCCCCAGGCTAACGAGTCTCACCTCCGCTCTCTGCTATCTGATCTGCTATCTTAATTAGATTGTTATTGTGTCTACTTGATATTTTGTTGACAATAAAATAATTAGAGTGAATCATGTCTACTGATTATTCAGTTCCTCCCACACACCTAGCCGGGTCCGAGGGTAGACAAGGGAGTTCAAAGGAAGGCAGGAACCGACAGGCATTACACAGTGCTGAATGAGGGGTAGTAGACAACGCTTCTATACAACGTGTAACTCATCTTTCCTCGTAGTCGTTGGAGTGTATCAGGCCACTCAACATGACAGCTCCATGGTCGATCTGCACCAAGGAGAAACGGAGGGCAGTGATTTCCTTTTCTTTTTTTTTTGCGGAAGGTGTGATACCTACGCAGGATACTAGTCATCCCGTTCGTCACTATACACTCAATGGCGTTCACGTTATTCTCAGGGATTGATGGATTGTCCGATCTTTCGTCGTCACATAAAGAAGTCCATCCGTGTTTGAAGCACTCTATCCATTCGCAGATCCAGCTTCACACAGCGGCTACCATACTCAGCTTGCACGACACGCTCAATTTCTGAGAGATTCTCACTTTCAGCAAATAAAAGAGAATCACTGTCCTATTTTATTTCTTGGTGCAGATCGACAATTTCGGGGGGGGAGGGAGGTGACAAGTTACACTATGCATAGAAGTGTTTCCAACTACCCCACATTCAACTCTGGATACTATCACTGTGACTAAACATTGGAAAGAGAATTTGTAAAAGCCATTTGTAATACCAGATGGTTCCTGCTTCCCTCTGAAACCCCTTGTCTACCCGCAGTACCGGCTAGGTGTGTGGGAGAAACTGAATAATCACTAAACATGTTTCACTCTAATTAGTTTATTAACACCAAACAATCAATCAGACACAATAACAATATAATTAAGATAACTGATCAGATAGTAGAGCGCGGAGGTGAGATACAATAGCACGGGGATAATACTACGGACCCTCAACTGATTCCAAGATATCTTAAACACGCTCAATATAAATTACGTCGCCCACTAATTAGCTAACTTCTATTTCAAATAAGGATGACGGTATCTGTACTTTTCTGAAGTTGATCCTACACTTGAATCTTTGCCGAGGATTCGTATCTGGATTTAATCACTGTCGATTGATTCACCCTCTGTAGTCCTTTTCATGGATGAACTCCAAAATCTCTTAATAATTTCACGATCCTTCACTCTTCAACTAACAAACTAACTCGCCAGCTAACTTGCCAACTCGCGAAAACAGAATTTATATAATATACTTCATTTGCATAATCACGCTTCCTTACTCGGTTAAAGTTGGTTGATAAATTTTTTCCCCAGAAGAATCCCCCAAGTAATTAGTAGAGTCGCGTATAGATCCGTCACATGTTTACTTTTTGACTTTCCCTCCCTCGTATTTCTCAGTAAAGGGTCTCAGCAATATAATATAGGTAAATGACTCTGTCTCTAAAATCAAATTAGATTGATTACCCATTTATCTCAATGTGTTCTTCACTAAATGAATGTATAAATTCAGTTTTATAATAAATATTTCCTACTTACTAGCGCATAATATTTAAAGGAACGATCGTTCTCCATCTCATAAGCTCTAGAATAGCAGCTTCTGTGAAAGGCATTCTAATTCGATCCTGCCAAGTTGGAAAACGATCTGGTCCAATAATCTCGTCGATTTCGGCTTGGATTCTCTTCTGGACTTCTGGAAAACCAGCAGAAACGAGAAGCATCCAGTCTACTGTAACTCTAACGGTTTCACTACCAGCTCCAAAAAAGGCTCTGGATAAATCTGCTAGCACTTCCTCTGAAAAAAATAATAACATATTATTCAAATTGTTGAAACTTTAAATATTCTAGATCCTAATTATTTAAGAAATAAATTTTCTTCTTTCAACGAACAAAAAGAGATTGCAGCGCTGTATCTGTTCAAAACAAATAACCGCATATATGCCCATAATTACCCACATGATATAATGCAACAGCTTTTTTGAAATATTCGTATTATTTGAAGAATTGCCGATAATTTATTTATTATTCGAAAGATCTCCCAACAAATTCTATTTACAAATTATGCAAATTCAAACATGTGTATGTACTTCATCTGTAACAATTCAATCTAAACGTTTACAGCTATTTTCGTCTAATATTAGAAGACACATTTCAAATTCGGGATACATTTTGAGATAGAAAACTGTTCACATGTATCCGTAACATCATTATTATAACCCTTTATTATATATTGTTTTATAGTTTCTTTTTCTTTCTGAAACATCCAATAAATGAGAAAATATAATATAAGAAAAGTAATCTCAGGCTTGGTTCAATTCCTTAACTCTTTAAGCAAATGTACGGAATACTGAAAGTTGATCCCAACCGGTTTACTCGTACGCTGTACGGGCAATGATATTCTCTTTCTTTCTGTGATTTGCGAGTATTTTTATTTTTATGGTGATATTATTTGGTTCTAGTGTTTTAAAAGAGGGACACACAAACTTCTTAACAAAGCCCTTATCTGCTTGAAAAAGTACGAACATAAAAATGTTTTTTAGATATATGAAAAATTCTTCATAGCATGCAGGGTGTATGTACTTACAAAAAGCAAACAATAGTAATTTTTTGTGTTTCATAATTGTAAAATAAAGCATGGAGCAAAATAACTTTAAAATTTTGAACTAAAATGAAATTCTTCCATTTCCTCATTCTATTAAGTACAGTGCTTAATTCTCTGCATTAAAAATTGTGCCTTTTGAAGCAAATTGGGTAAAAAAAAGTGACCAGTTAAGGGGTTAATTTTCGATTTTTTAGATGTTCCCCTTAGAGAATAGCTTGATAATAAACATGCGAGGAAGGTTATTTAAATTCTTTCTAATTTCAAAACGAAATGTATCTGCATCAACTGAGCGGTCATAATCACGGGCTAATGGCCGAAGTGGTTTTCCGCCATTTTGTAGATTCCAGTTCTAAAACCATCGTGTAGAGGGACTGATGCACGTTAAATCTATCGGCATTCTTAGTCCATAGGATGGAATGGGAAAGTTTGGATAATGAGATGCCAATTCAGGTGTCGTCCTTGCTTCTTGACTGTAATTCACAGAAACGAAGTCCATCGCCAATAGCTATCTGGTTTTCTGAGAGTGACATGTCAATAATCATTTCAGGTGGTTGGAACACCTCTTTAGGTATGATGATTTAACCCCAACTAAGTTAGCGACATTTTCAAATTCACTACCCCCCCCCTTACCAACATAAGGGTTGATTCTGTTGAGAAAGATCTTAGGAATCTGGGAGTCAACCGTTGGCAATCTATCGCTTCAAATAGAGTCAGATGGAAGAGGCTCACAGAGACAGCCTTGGCCTGTGACAGACTGTAGTGCTGTTGCTGAAGAAGTTAATAAGCAAATAATCTGTCAATTAAGGGGGTACATTTGCCTTTGAATTTATATGTTCTAAGGAAGGATTTGAAGTTATTAAGATTACCAAAGATAGACGTCTTTTTATCCTTTATGTTAAATTGTCATTAACTTTATTTAGTTCAAATACTAAAAGTGGGAAAAATTTATTAAATAATAATTCTTACTTCTGAAAGTAGTGTTTGGATCGTTGCTTCTTTTCTGAATTTCTAGTAAATAGCCATCCATAAAATCTCGAATATTGTTAGGATCCAATGTTTCTTCATGCTTTTTCATTTCTTTTCTAGAAAAACAAAATGCAACAAATTGTTATTCTTCGAAATAAGTATTTGTTAGTTTCCCATAATATTGTAGGATTGGTTTTTCCCGACTTTTAGATGTTTCAAACTGATAATGTACATGCACAAATAAAATTAATATGGTTTTTTGGCCAAAAATGGGGACACCATTTGCAAATTGTACAATTCTCATCATAATAGGATGAAATTGGTATCAGTTTTAAGATTAAAGAACTTAAGACTAAAAAGTAGACCAAAAATTATCATCACCCCCCCCCCTCCCACCAGCGTATACATGCGTCTTGCTCAACTGCTGCGTTATAAGTCCCGGACGTTTTTGAGACGCTTTATCTAGTTCTGAGTATATAATAAGATGATCTGGCATTCTTGATGCCCGATTTACAAATTTAGCATATACTAAATGGAAGAATGCTTGTTTTATTAAAATGATGTGTCATGCAATTATGGCCTGTTTCCAGTATGAAGTTTGCCGCAGCCTCTTTAAGGATCTTTTGACAAAAATTTTTCCAAGTGTCTTGAATGTTAGCCCAGGATTTGCCTGTTGATATTGCTGTCTGGTCATATTTAAGAGTATCCACTAATTTCTCAAAAATATGTTTTTAAATGACTCTGGAGGAAGTAGTTTGCTGTCTTGAGGCTCAAGTGTTCCTCTCTCGGCTAGTAATTCTGCCTTTTCGTGCTACCATCGATATCCCCATGTAAAGGAATCCATTGAAAAAGGATTGTTTTGTTGTATTTATAAAGAAAATTCAATTTTTGTCTTATCTCTGAGGAAATATGGGTATTTGTGCCATGTATAAGGGCAATATTATGGGAATCAATGTTACTTAATTCACATATGCCTCCTGGGTGTTACAAAATGAGTAACAACTATGGTTAAAGCGTCTCAGAGTAAATTCTGAGAAAGTATAATTAAAAATACTCCGCTTTCTTCAAGATGAGGGTTTTTTGTAATATCTCTCAAGCTATTTTGTAATTTATTTATTTGAATGAAAAGCTAAACTATTTCCTGGGAATACTGGGCTCAAATGAACTTTGAAACTTTGGAGTTAAAGTAGTCAAACAGCAAAAGGTCAGAACTATCAACCTTATATATTTTCCATCCCCTTTCGGTTATAATTTAGAATAAAAAATTAACATTTCTAAAAAACAGAAATAAATTATAGTTTTAAAAAACACCCTTTTTATAGTTAATCGTACTAAGCTGTAACTTAATCTTTTAGTCACCAAATCTAGAATTAGTCACAAAATCTGGAAATGGGGTCTGAAATTAGTCGCCAGAAGTGGGATGGGATCTGAAAATGGGAAATTGTTAATCCTGACAATCTTGGTCAGGACAGTGGAATAAAATTATTAAATTATTGGGTTGTCATTGATCCTAGACAAGTGAGCAAAATTTCGAGCTAATCTGACCTTTTAAAGAGGGTAACAATATTGAGTTCAATGATACCATTACATACAAGTGAAGCTTATAAAAGGGTTTTAAAAATTATTAGTCTTTGTAATAGCTATCAGAATGAATGAATTCGCTAACAGAAGCAAAGATATTTTTACCTGCAATAATCTTTCATTTCTTTCATCACCCTTACTAGTTTTCCCTTGCTTCCTATATTAAAATAACTTAAAATTTTTCTTAACCATGGGAAAAACATCTGCCATGCTGTAGATCCAGCAAGTTTCCCGATTTCTCTTATAGTTGCGTCTAGTTTCTGTCTCTGTGGATCGTCGTACTTCAGCCGATTACCAAAAACTAAAGAGGCGATGTTGTTTGACATGCTTGGAGCTAAAAGGAAAGAGAACTTCGTAGGTTTTCCAACATGCTCAGACATTCGCTGTAGCAATTCCAGAATTTCTTCCTGTCGAATAGAAATAGAAAATAAAACCTTTCATGTACTCAAATGACTTTTTTAAATTTTTGACATAAAATCATAAACGAATAGATAAATAGATCTATCACATGTAAATAGAACATAATCGAAAATAATCCTTATTGATGTTTTGAGTGACCAGATAAAGAAACACCTATTAAATGTTATAAATGAAATGTTTTCAATTACCAAAGCTGCAAATTCATGTCACGTCATAGTCACATAATTACAAATACGTGTTTCCTGCAAATCAGTTAATAAATTTATGTGACGTCATAATCACACGATAAACGCAAGCAAGTGCACCAATCAGCTCATGAGCTTCACTGTTGCCAACTTTTGCTTTTTGTAGGTTCTTTTAAAATTAATATTTTTAAGCAATAATAATGCACATGGGTAAATAAATGCACTTGATTTAAAGATACACGTAAATTAAAGGTATTCTTTTAGTAAAGTTTTGAAGAATATTAATATTTGAACATTTTTATTCAGTTATTAAATCTGAAATTTTACTTAAATTTTACAAATAGAACAAGTACAATCCTTATGTCACTTTTGAATTCAATGGAGAACACGCGATTGTACTTGTGATCCTACCATCAAGAATTTAGACTATTGCTTTATATGTTTAGCAACATTTATTCGATATCCATAATGAAAAATGTAGAAAACAGAGAAAATCTGAAATGGTATAGAATTATTACTTCTGAATACTTTCAATGATATTGGAATTCGAGTTGATTTATTCGAAATAAGTAAGTTAACACAGTCACTTACAGTTTCCATATTGATTTCATTCTAAAAGAAAATTACTTACAAAATCTGCACCTTAATGAAATTTGTTAAATTGATTGAGTATCATTATTGCATATGCAGAGGAATAGCTGTCCAAACGACAGATTATCACGCTTTAGGAGTTTCTCTACTAGCAAGTGGCAATGGATGGCGTTATGTAAACTCGTTATAAAAAAAAATCTAAAGAATCGAGCAGTAGGAAAAGTATGGGTTTTATGCTTTCAGTTGTGAATCCAAATACATTATGTAATTTTAATAAGAAGCATGTTTGTAATTTATAATGAGAAGCATATTTTTAATTCTAATGAGAAGCATTTTTGCAATTTTAATGAGAAGCATGTTTGTAATTTATAATGAGAAGCATTCGCTGTCACATTATTGAGTTTAGATTCTGTTTATTCGGTTGATAAAGGAATTCTACTTGACGAGAAATCATAATGATAGTAGTTTATGATTTTCTGTATCAATTTATACATAATACCATATAAAATTTATTTATTTAAAATTATTGTGAAAAGAAGTATTTTTAAGGTTTGTCAGTACTTTAGGAATGTGAATTTTCAATTAAAATAATAAGAGTTATTAAAAAATTCATTAAAAATATTTTGCGATAAGTAAAGTGAATCTACTTTGATGTGTTCTTCCATTTTTGTTTTTCCAAAACCCACATCACGAAGCATATGTATAGAGAATCGTCTTTGTTCTTTCCATGGCATACCACTAAGGGCTTCTGTCCCTGCATTAAAAGAAAATTACAAACTTCTGAGAAAATTTAGAAAATAATTAATAAATGTACAATAAAAGGGTTGCACATCTTTCGTCGATATATGTAAAATATATATCGTTGAAAAATATGTAAGAGAAGAATGTAAGTGATATAAATCTTCATTTGATTTTATTAAAGCTTATTTAAGATACCAGAAATACCTCCAATGTATGAGAAGACTACTGTATGGATGTTAATAGATTTATTTATTCTTATGTTACCCCTAAAATAGTTTTAGACAATATGCATATCATTTTAGATCACACTCTTTAAAATTACGTACTATTTTCCTCTTATTAATATTTTCGGTTCAATTTTAGTAGTTCACTAGAATATTTATTTTTTGAAAGCTAAAACACATTTGTTAAGTACTTGCAACTCTTCAAGAGCAAAATTGTCAACAGATGGCAGCAGCAAGTCCAACATGTTAAATTCATCCACACAAATGGTGTGTGTGTGTTACATGTTAAGAATAAATATTAAAAGAATTGAGATTTATTTCAAATTAATTATAAAGCAGACGATATTTTGATTCTTATATGAGTAATTATTCTTGACCACATTTGTTAAAATGAACAGACGATTTTATATAAAGCAATACAATTGACAGATTCTGTTTCATGTGAATGGCAACAAAATTGTTTCAATTGTTTTCGAATATTGTTTTATTTTAGTTGTAATCTGAGATGTAAGATTGAAGTTATGTATTGATGCGTATATATACTCATTATTTTAAGCTGCTTGTCATCAAGTATTTTTGAATAGAAATATTTCCTTATAAAAATCTATTCGATTGGAATATACTAGAAGCTTTCTTCTACAGTAAATAAGATTTTGCTTATAGAATAGTTGAAACAAGGTATATGCTGATAATTGGTAAGCAATTTATGTTTGTATAGGGATTTTGTTCTCATCTATGCAAGTGAAACTGATATTTTCTTGCCAGATAAATTTGTTTTTGTTTGCTTATAAAGAGTAATTACAGAAATGATATGTTATCATATTTGGTTTTTCCAATTGAGAAAATTTAATTCGATATTTTGTTTGATCATTTTCTATTATCAGACAGGAAAACATTGCCAACTGCAATTTAGAATATTTCAAACTTAAATACTTATCTTAAGTGGGAATGCATTACAGTCATAATAATTTGTTCCGATTGAAATTAGAGGCGAAAACATTACAAGTTCCATTAAATAGCTCAAGCTATGTTATCTAAGAATAATAGAAGAATGAAGGCACATAATTTCAAAGGGACAAGTGTGTAATTATTTTTAAGAAATACTTACTGATGGTTTCTTCACCAAGTTCAAAAGGCAAATCTGGGGGCCTCCCCATAAAAACGTCTTTCGAAAAGGCTTCTTTCATCAATTCATAATCAGTTATCACAATTACATCTATGCTTCCAAGTCGCACTCTTAAATAATATGATTAATACAATAATTTTAATTACAATAAATAAAATGTAAAATGTCTATGTCTATGTTTAAAGACATACTAGAAAAAAAATTTGAAAAAAAAATTGAAGATTCAAATTTCTCTCTCTCTCTCTTTTGTATATATATATATATATATTTAAAATACCTCACACAAATTTAAAATACCTCACTACAATATTCGAAATCATATTAAACCTAGACTACGACATCACATTTCAAAATTTCAATGGCGAATATATATATATATATATATATATATATATATATTTACATTGTTGTTAATTATGGTTATATTCATTATTAACCTCTCTTGCAAATATTTTTGTTTATACATATTTATATTTGTCTATTTCTTCCGGATTCCTATGGTAATTTAATATTGCAATTTCTATTCTATTGCTGTTATATTCACCCACGTGGGTTTTAGGCTTTTGCCTTAGTTTATACTGGAAACTATTATGTAGAAACAATTTCTGCTGCAGGAGAAGGTTGAGATCTCACAAACATTGTTTAATCCTGTTTCACTGTCCTAAACCAGTTACAGCTTGAGAAATCATAATAGTTTTCCCCTCTAGCTACATTTCTTTTGGTTTGTCATGGTTCCACGTTCTTGGTTTTTCCGGTCTGATCTTAGGATGCTTAGGATTTATTAGTCTTATTTTGAATTATTTACTGCTATATATATATATATATATACAGGAGTTGAGCGACACACTCACTCTCGCTCCCACATCACGAAATTTCCAGAAACTATTACACATTCGGACTTAAAATTTGGCAGCCCCGTTTCTTGTGTTGAATTGAGAGGCGCTAAGAATGGCATTTACGGAAAACGATACACAAGGAAAGGAAACAGGGGTGTTATGAATAAAAAAAACTCCATGTGTCGGCCTCGATGTATGATTGGAGTTTACTCTTTAAGTACGGTTGTCTTTGAAATTATATAGTAGGCAAACAGGGTAAATAAACGCATCTCATAATACTGAACCCATGCATGTATTTTCTTTGTTCTATTCACATTTTTTATATTGATTCGGTAAAATACTAAATATATATATATATAAAATAATATGCGTCAATTATGTTACATAAATATATGTTACTCATAGTACATTGTTAAGAAGGTTGATTTACTTCACTAAAAATATCACTTTGAGTATTAATTACATTAATACTCTCGCCATTATTAATCACCGCGACAAGAGGCTTGTGGCAACTAAAGTATCGTGCGTGAACGTCGGTAGACACGTGATTTACGAATCGTGAAAATCTCGCATCAATGGCTGTTACTATACATAGTCGTCCCCAGTGTTCTACCAGAAACGAACTCCAAATTAGGCTCTGATTTTGAAAATTGGACTAATCCCAATCCTTCATCTTTATCAAAATCAGTATTGAAATCGCCGTCAAGTATAAGTGGAAGTACATGATATTGTTCCCCAGAGTAGTTTAGAACCACCTTCCGTATATGTTAATAGTGTCTCGTGGATATAATCTATAATGTTAGTAACATTCTGATTGACAGAAATATAAACTGTGGAGACAACAATGGGTTTACCGTTAGGTAAAGGGCATCTCACGGCACATGTATCTCCCAAATTAGATTTAGTTTGATTAACGCGTACTGGGTATTTTCTTCTCACAAAATCATCATGATTGCCAATAATTTTATGTTGTGAATCGCACACGTTTTGATAGAGGGCGATCCAGTCCTCACGATTTATACTTGGTTATCTATACTGTGTTATGCGTTTAAAATTTTCAATTTCAACTAATTCCTCCTTGCGAAGCCATGATTCTGATAACATCAAAATGTGTACTTTTTGCACAATATTACCACGGAGATCCCATGCATGTGCCCGGAGACTTTGGCAGTTGAGAGAAAATAGAATTATATCCTCTCAATTCATTTTAAATATACTCTCCAAATTTCCCTCATAGATAACAAATAATGGTAATTTTTAAACAAAAAAATATAAGAAAATAAACTACTCAAATACTTTATTTAAAAAAGGGTATTAGACGAAAAACACAATTTTTTTTTAAATCCGTAATTTTTAAGCAATTTTTTTTTTCAATCTTTGAGCAAAACATGGATAACAATGTTTGACAGTTGGAAAAAAGTTTCGTGTGGTTATGTTTATAAATAACGAAGTTTTTCAATGCTTAGTTAGAATTTTGAGTATTTTTTGAAAAATCGCAGGAAAAAAAGTTTTTGGTATTTCAGATTTTAAATCACTGATTCGAAAAGAACAAAGTATCAACTTTTTTAGTACAGAATTTCGATACATTATGATGGTAAGAAATTCGTACAGAATGAATGAAAAACTCTTTTCATAAAAATGCATCAATATTGGCTCATTTTAGAAAAAATCATAAAGAATGCAAAATTTTGTTGTTTCATAAAAAAAAAAAAAAAATTATACCGTATCGTGGTGAAACAAGTGATCTTTCCGATTCTGCAATTATTTTTGTCTGATTTTGGTAGTAAAAGAACGATCGTAATTTTAAAATTGAGGAAGAAGTAGATAAACTGTTCTTTCTTTTTTCCGGACAGAGATTTAGCGTATGCGTAGAAGCACGCGTAACGCTTTTTGTTTACGCTTTTTTTTTTAAATTTCACTCCTCATAATATTTTTATACCGTGAGGTTTATATGAAAATCGATTCTTAAGGAGTAAACCCCCAAAAATCTCGTTTTAGAAATTCAAAGCTTATAAATTTAAATCAAGAGGTAAGTAATATAATATCCTGAGTACCCTGAGAAATTGGATAGGTTACGGCTAGTATGTATATAATATACCAGAGAGAGAGGAAATATGTTTAAAGTTAATGTTTCACTAAAGGAACTATATTCAATTTTTCACTAAAGGAAAGTATTAAAGCAAATTATTTAAATTGTTGATTCTGAATTGATCTCTCAATCCAAAATATAAAAATAATATTAAAATATAAAAACCTTGTGATTTACTCGATTAAAATGTTCAAAGATTAAAATGTACTAAAACAATATTTTAAAAATATTGTTTTATGTAATAGATAAATATATATATTTTTTTATTAATTCATACTTAAAGTTAAATAATATCTTTAAGAAGAATACGCCCTACATCAATTAAACATCCCAATTAAAAAATAATTTAAACTACAATTTAAATGTAATTTTTTCTAATAATAATAAATGTTAAATATATATATATATATATAGATGACACACACACATGACTGAAGCAAACTAAAAATAGTCACTCGAAAAAAAAACTTTGCCCTTACGGAATTGGGGAATATACACAGGAAAAAATGATACACACACACAAATACACTTACTTATATATTGGACCATACGTTTTCGATAGTTCCGAGAATTTAACGTAAGGTTTTTTGGTCAAAAAAGGAATATAGCCCACAATGGGCAAACCAATAGGCCCGGGCAACTGTTTCTTCGTGCTTTTTCTTGATATTAGCCATATTGAAAGTAGGAGAATGAAAAGAGCTATAATTATTAAAGTGATTTCATCCATTTTTACAGTCAGCAAAATACTGCTTTCATCCCGTCAATCAAGAAGTTGCTATCTGAAGAGTTATTCTTTTTTTTTTATCAATAAAATAATCTTATCTTTGTGATTGATGTTAGTGTTAAAAGATTTTTTCAACTGTTTGTTATATAAGGAAGAATTAGTCGATATAGTTTGCAATATTTCAACGGGAAAAAAAATTTAGAGTACTGATATTTATCGATGAAGTAGTGGCTACCTAAAAATCAAAGAAGGAAAAATATTTTTATACTCGCGCGGGTATAACATAGTTCTTATTTTCAAATTTTTAATACAACTAGCTGAAATGCCCGTTCTTCGCACGGATTAAGTTTTAAAAACCAAAATTCATCTATTATAGCAATCAAAATATTTTTTTAGGGAGGGTAAAACCCTGTATTAAGTAGTATAACCAAAAATTAAAAATATTTTTTTCAAATGAATGTTCACATTATAAATAATTTTAAACAAATTGCAATTTGACCTAAAAATAAATAATTTAACAAAAACAAATATTTCAATGCAAGAGAGAAAATCAGCATGCTAAAGAGTAAATAGATATGAATGAATGCAAATATAAATAAAAATTATTGGAAATGTGATAGCAGTAGTAAGTTTCTGCTATGGGAACTATGGGTGAAATAATTTGCAATAGATAAACCGAAAGAAAAAATTAATGATGATAAAGTGATTCTCACTAAATGCTATCATAAATAAGAAACATTAGGAAACTTTCAACTGAAAAAAAATTAAATTAGTATTATATGAGGTATGGGTGCAATGCTATCTAACATCTCTGTAATACATTTAATATAGAGTATTTAATGTAATTCAGTACTAAAAAAAATTAATTAGTATGAACTAAAACCAAAAAATCTACCTAAAACAGATATAACAGGTCCCCATTGAAATAGCCCAGAACCAACAACAGTACTAAATGAAACAAATAATAAACTATGTTGCTAAAAAATTAACCATTACAAATGATACAGTTTTCTGGTTTGCAAGATTGTCAGAAGCAAAGTTAAGTCATGATGAAAAATCTGTTCAAGGGGTGCATCTCATCATAGTTTCAGCGAATAGCCCCCTTTTTGTTAAAAAAAAATTTCTGATTTTTTTCATTTAAAACAAAGATGAGTTCTTATCGGTCATAGGGACCATAAGGCAAAAAACAGTGACACTCAAAAAAACATTGTACATTCAGGTTTCTCATAAATAGGAAGCATTATCTTCAATATATTACCAACATGTTAACAGCAATTAATTTGAATTTGGTGTCCTTTTCTTTCTGTTATATTTTAAGCAATATTTTTCGACAATGAAGAAAACATTGAATATGCCGGTGAAGGAAGAATAGTAATAATCTTTATTTTCAACGACAGAAAATGGCATGAGAATAAAAGCAGGCGAGAAGTGAAGGTGTAGTTTCATTGATTGTAAAAAAATACTCCTTTGATATTTGTATCATGAATAGGTAATCATGATCTAAGATTCTGTTTATAAATAGCATCACAAATTATTGTTCCGCTTAAAAATTCAGCTTTGAACACACACAAAAAACACACACACACACATTTCATAAAATCTTAAATATTTAAAATTGATAAAAGAAATAAAATAAATACATATCAAAGTACCCTTACATATAGTAATTATAATATTAATCCAAACCAAAAAGCTAGCTACTTTAAATAGATAAATTAACGCTTGATTTTGAAGAAACTACCATAAGTAGCTCAGAACAAAAGAAGCATGTCAAAAAATCTTATATGTAGATAGAAATTCTAATTTAAATCACAACATTAGCAATCAGTTAATCCTTATTAGTTAGAAATGAATGTCCTTTTCTTTAGTTACATTTTTCTACTTTTTTGTTACAATTGAAAAACATGGAATTTGCCAATAGAAGGAAAAGGGTACATATTGGAGTAACCGCAACAAAATTTGCACCACAATATCAAAATAACAGATACTTATATGTTTTATATGAAGAAAAAGTCAAATTTTGGTGAAAAAAGTGCCGCTTTGACTCTAATACATAAGTATCAGGAAAAGCAGTACCCTTTTTCTTTTTCAATGGAAGGAAATGTTGGTGCTAACCTTTTATCGCACCAATGCCAACGTTCAAAATAACTCGCCAAGTTGGCAACGCTGATTTCAAATGTGTTTTATGGACTCAATTGGTTATTTATACTGTTTTAAGCGTTCATCACACACAATTTGTAATAATATGTTACTTTTGCGAGCAGAGATCAGCTTAGGAAGGTGTTTTCAAAAGTCGACCCATAAGGCAGTTAAGGGGTGCTATAAATAAAAAATCCTTTTTATCAGCTATTAGACTTACAGACTTAAAATTTTACAAATATGATTTTTTGTTCAGCTGAGATATGAAAAAGCTTTTTTTTTTTTTTTTGCTTAATATGCAATTCACGTAAAATTAATTTATTAAAGACTTCTTTATCCTTCCATCTGTATTGTTTAATTTTTCAATTCACCTTTGCAATGAACGGGTATACCAACTAGTATATACACTGGTGTCCAAAAGTTAAGCATAAAACGTAAAATGCGAAAAACATGGAGTAAATATTGGTAAAACTATTCCAAATTTCTTGCGGATATTAATTGGGTGAAGAAGAAACATTGGGTTTATGCAAAACTTTTCAGTCGACTACGTCCTGCGCGAAACACCGGCGCATGTCGGAACGCGGAGAAACCGATTCACGCAGCATAGACAGTTCAGAGAAGTTTCGTGCAACTGCTGTGCGAAGGAACGTTGTTAACCGTCAAACAAGGTGAATGATGGCACAAAGATGCCAATTGGACGTGTTTACGAATGGAAGAATCGTTGGAATGCTGGAATCCTCACGATCACAAACCGAAGTGTCTCGAATTCTGAATGTGGACCAGTCTGTGATCTCAAGACTGTGGCAGAGGTTTCAAAGAACGGGAGATGTTACCCGACAACCAGAATCAGGTCAACCAAGAGTCATAATCCCTCGCCAAGACTGATATCTGGTAATAAATGCGCGACGTCAAAGGGGCAGTACTGCCAGAGCACTGGGTTCGGCGCTCATATTCGCCACAGGAATACGAATTTCGAGACAAACTGTTTACAGGAGACTCAATCATACTGGCCTTTATGCCAAAAGACCAGCAGTTTGCATTCCCCTCACGTCTGCGCATAAACGCGCTCGTTTGAACTGGAGTTTGAAAGATCAATATTGGAGTGTGGGAGAGTGGACAAATGTGATGTTCAGTGACGAGTCCCAGTTTAGTCAGAGTAGTGATTCTCGGCGGGTACTGATATGGAGAGAACGTGGAACACGTTTTAAACCAAGAAACATAACGGAAAAACATAATTTTCCATCAAGGGAAGTAATGGTATGGGCAGGCATCATGATGGACGGCCGCACAGACCTCCATTTCTTTGACACGGAGTCTGTGACTGCTCAAAGATACAGAGACGAAGTTCTTGAGCCTTATGTTCGCTTGTTTCGAGGTGCTGTCGGTCCTGACTTCATATTCATGGATGATAATGCGCCATGTCTCACCGAGCGGTGCTGATTGATGACTTCCTTGAAACGGAAAACATCCAGCGCATGTCGTGGCCTGCGAACTCTCCTGATTTAAATCCTATCGAGCATGTATGGGATATGCTCGGGACACAAATTGCAGCCCTTTCGCACCCACCAAGCTCCGTTACAGAACTGAAGAGAGCTCTCCAAGAAGCTTGGAACCGTTTGAGCCCACAACTCATTCATCATCTCATAGCAAGTATGGTAAATTGCTGTGCAGCGTACCTGGCTGTCAGAGGTGACCACACGCCTTATTAAACTGCATCATCATCAGTATTTTATTTAATGTTTTCTTTCATTTTTTCTTTAAAGTGTGAATCCTTGCTATGCTCAGTTTTCTTTCAAACTGCTACTTTGGATAATAAAATTAATTATTATCATTCTTTTGATTTGCTTCCTTATTTTATAACCATTTTTCACTCGCATTTCACGTTTCCTGCCATTCTGATTTACAGTTACTTCTTTATTTACATAAGTATCAATTATGCTTAACTTTTGGACACCAGTGTATATATATATATATATATATATATATAAATGTAAAATTTATTTAATTGTTAATAATGCAATTGATTGATCGATTAGCAGTAATATAAAATCATAAGATAATTAAAACAATAATGATTATAATAGGTACATGTTTAGTAAAAAATTTAATTTTGCAGAATTAAAAACATTGATGTTTGGAATCATTCAACTGTGGATTTATATTATGTGTAAAAAGAGGGCATGATATCCCACCCATAGAATTTATACATTTACTAATACCGATAAAAAAAATTTGTATGTTAAAGTTAATTTAATTCCGATGCTTGTAATATACTAGCTGGCATACCCGTTCTTCGTACGGGTGAACTGAAAAATTAAACAATACAGGTAGAAGGATAAAAAAGTTTTTAATTAGTTAATTTTATTTAAAATGCAAAAAAAAGAAATGCTCTTTGCATATCTCAGCTGAACAAAAAAAAAACCACCGTATTTGTTAAATTTAAATTCTGTAGATCTAATAGCTGATAAAAAAAACTTTTTTTTTTTATTTATAACGTCTGTAACTCTCTTGTGGGTTGATTTTTGAAAACACCTTCCTAAGCTGATCTGTGCTCAGCAAAAGTAACACATTGTTACAAACTTTGTGTAATGAACTTTTAAAATAGTGTAAATAATTTATATCCGTGTTCGTAATACGTTTTAATAGTACTTTCTGTTGTATTTATTTTATGTTAAAGTTGTAATATTTGCAAGCAACGCCATTCCTTACATTATAAAGGTGATTCTCTCATAGCGAAATGTTGGCGATAGATCCAAGTTGGCATTATTTTTGGCGACCCTCTTGGCAACTTGGATTTATTAAAAGGTGCAGAAGTTGATATGTTGTAGCCCACCTGTTAGGGATCTGCAACAAAGAAGGTATTACATAAACCATCTCCGCAAAAAAATACACATATATGCCAATTTTCATAGTGATCGGTTGAAAGGTGTGTTGGAGTTAAGCGAGGTCATATATACAGACATCCATTTATATATATATATATGATACACAATATGCTAATAAAACAATCCCAGTTCTTTTTCATCTCACTCAGCTTCCTTACTGCATTGTACTCTATCAAGTCCTCGTCACTTGACCGATGTTAAAAATTACTAGGTTAGTTTCTTGTAGCTTTTGTGAAACTTTTTTATGTGACGTTAATATAGCTGACTCAACTCAACTGACTGTACTCACTAATCTAACTAAACAAATTGATATCTAAACATTTTGTATCAGAAGTCAATTTATAGTTTCACTCACTCAAACCATTTAATAAAATGCTACTTACATGAAAAATAAGTCATTCATATTTCCTCTATAGGTGTAATGCTATTAACCACAGAAAAGAATAAAAATTGACTTTTATATTAATCATTTTATTTGTACAATAAATAAAAAAATTAATTACAAAATACAGATCAAAAGCACAGTATAGCGCTTTCAATGCTCTTTGAATTTTACTTAATGACGTAATTTCAAACAAAGATCTTGTCTTTTGGGCTGAAGACTGATGCCTAAATTCCCTTCTAAATCAATTGTTTTTCCTGGAGGCGCAGAAACTTCAAATTTTTGCAAAATGGCCACTAAATATAGGAAGACTTCGATTTCTGCAAGTGATTTACCCGGGCACGATCTTTTACCTGTAGGGAAAAGAATACCATTGTGAGTTTCGTTCTTATTTTTATTGCTTCATTTTTTAGGGTATGATTTTAACTTGCACTAATGAGTCTACTTAATCAGTCATATCTGTGTTAATTTTCTAGAACTGTTTGTGCATATATATCTTAAATATACTAATGCCCCGAGCTTACACGATGAGGGGACTGAGTAATAACCGCTTAAGTCGGATTACAATTTCGCATATAAATAAATGTAAATTATTTTTAGCTGAGGCCAGAGACGATGGAAAATAATAATTTAGAAAAAAATGCGTTGTAAAATCTTAGATAACACAAGCACAAAATCGCAAGCCAAAGTTATTTTGCTGTAGAATAGGGATAAGCATTAAGTCGATCGCGATCGACCGGTGGACCACCAAAACATTTTGGGGTGACCCTTTTACTAATACCTGAGACGCTCATACTAAAAGAAACATATTCATAGAATACCGTAGCCAGCTAGACTGGAGAATAAGCTTTTTACAATCAATGTGACTGTGTAAACTTAAGCAAATTATTTGATAAATGAAAAGACAATATATGTACCTTCAATGGAAGCGTACGATGTCGTTTAACACATTCACTGCCGCTGAAGGAAAAAAGCGACGAGTGCGATGCTAACCATATAAATGAATTTTTCCCGCTTGACGACTGTGGGGGAGAATAAATGTTGATTAACTTTCACCTTGATTTCACAGGATTTGCTACTCAGACTCCATATACCGCGCTTCCGCGGAATCGGGTTCTCTCCTTGATGCCTTGTTCCGCAATAGCGCGGGACTCGGCAGCGAACAAATTAAATTCATACGCCGATTCTAGATTCATCGGTTCACTTCTGCTCGTTGCATAGAATACGTTCACAGTCTAGCAGACGCTCATAGTTCAAGCATTTTTCTTGACAATTTTGTGTTTTTGTAGAAATAATAGTAATATGTCATATTTTAAAAGGGGGTGGGGGTACAATGTTGAAAAGAAGCAAATAATACGCTGTTCTGTTCGATTAGATTTCTTCTGTGTTGGAGGAAATTAGTCAACAAAGTATCTTTCAGACAAGCGTGAAAGGGGTTGCTCAGTAGAATAACGTCCTCTTTTTGCAGAAAATTCCATTGAGTGATACTTTTCAGTTATTCAAAACCAAAAAAAAAAAAAAAAAAAAGCATAAGTGAAATAATTCGGGAAAGACTGAAAATCCAGAGTAAATTTTCACAGAGCCCGATCTACACTCGGAATGAGCCAGAATGAAACGTTTCGCTTGCCCGATCTCAGCTCGGAATGAGCCAGAATGAAACGTTTCGCTTGCCCGATCTCAGCTCGGGAAAAGCCCAGAAGGTGTTAATCAATAAGTACCCTAATTCAAAGAAACCGACAGTGTCTTTAAATTTCGGATAAACTTGTCAGTTTAGAAGCAACTTGCATCTTTTAGCTAATTACATTGTATTATACAGGGTGTCCAGCCTTAATGTGACCCAATAGCTAATTACCGAACTGTTTGGTTTAGATATGCACTTCCAATTTGAAAAATGTTTTAAAACAGGTAAAGAATGTTTTTACGTGTTTTCGAACAAAAAAACCCATTTAGAAAAATACTATAAAAATTAATTTTTTATATGGTCCTCAGGTGGTATCACTTATAATTAGGAAAAGATGCAGTGCACAAAAACAAAGTAAACACAAAAAGTTTCATTTTATTACGATAAAAATTGGCCGAGTTATAGAATTTTGAAAAACATATATTTTATCCATTTTCTGGGGCATTTTCAAGAAGCTAGTAAGGGGCCGTCTCCAAAGTAAAATTAGTTGGAACTCTGCCAGGAAACTTTCGCTCTTGCACGTCACTTTTATGTAAATTTTTTTTTAATTTAAAAGCATACGTGTTAATAATACAATAATTGAGTACTTAAGAAATAAAATTTATTCTGTGCACGTGTAAAACATAGAAAAAATAAAATATTTTGGACGAAGAAAACATTTCAATAGCAGTTCCAAAAAATAGACTTATATGCTGCGGCTTCAGTCTGATTTGCTGCATTTTTGCTGATCATGACGAACGTTAAAAATCTGTTGTGTAGTCGCTTGCAGTTGCATACAGTCGTATTCTAATGTTACGAATTCTAGTACGGGAGAACGAGATGTATACAAATGAAGAATACTGTGAAATGGTACTGTTTTATGGGCAGTGTAATCGAAATAAGAGAGAGGTGGCAAGACTTTATGCCATTAAATTTCCCATTCGAAGACATCCATCTTATTGTACAATTGCCCGTGCTGTTCAACTCTTGTATTAAACTGGGAGTTGTTATAGACGTATTCCCTTGTCTCGTGCCACACCTTGTGCCTTCACCATTATTTAAGTTAATTTGGTCATTCTAATATAATAAAGCCCCTGATTAATGATTGGCGCATCATTCCACATTATGCTATAATTTGAACGGCAAATCCTGCATTAGTTTGCTGTTATTCGTTAAAACAAGCTGTTTTAATCTTCTCGGAACAAGTTGTATTTCTTTAATTTAACTTTTATTGTTTGCCATACAGCAATACAAATTGTCAATCTATGATGTTTCCTACGATGTTTCAATATTACTACGATGTTTTCTTTTGCTCTTTCTGTAGATAGTGATTTACTGTTCTCAAAACTCAATTTATATACGACCCCCTTTTCTGAGCAATTCAGATGCTTCAACTTTATGTAGGTCAGTTTTAGTTGGGTAGGTCAGCTCGGTCAGTTTTTATTGTAATAAAATGTGTCTACTTTGTTTTTGTGTACTGCATCTTTTTTTAACTATAAGTGATAGGACCTGGAGACCGTATAAAAATTTAATTTTTGTAATTTTTTTCCAAATGGGTTTTTTTTTTTGGTTCGAAAAGCACGTAAAAACATTATTTACCTTTTTAAAAACATTTTTCAAATTGGAAGTGTACATTTAAACCGAACGGTTCGGGAATTTACTATTGGGTCACATTAAGGCTGGACACCCTGTATATAGTTCTACTTTTTTAATTTACTTCAAATTAAACCCTTTTTTTAATCTCTCTGACTTGGAATATTTAAGAAATTTGTTTTAAAATAAACTTTAATTAAAAAAGAAACAATCTGGTTCTTTTTTTAGTTCTCTTTAGTTACACATGACTCTTATGCATGTTTCACTGTTATAACCTTGGAACAATTGAAAGGAATTAATCAAATATTCACATCAATTGACAAAATGTATTAATTTTTGATAAATATTTATTGTTTTAATTGCATTTTTATGCATCTTACATATTTTTAAGTAACTTTATTATAGATAGTTTTTTATTTACACATTTTTTAATCATGGAAACGATGCACTTACCAATTGAAAAGGGAATGGCATATTCGGGTTTTACTACTTTTTTACCATCTTTGCTTAACATCCTCTCTGGTTTGTATTCTTTAACATCATTTCCCCATAGCTTCGTATCATTATCCACGGCCCACATGACAGACAGTACTCGGGAGTGCTTTGGTATGTAATAACCATTTAATTCTGTATCTTGTAGAGTACTGTTAAAAATAAAACCACAGTAGGATAATTATTTAAAAACTAGTAGGATTACAGAATGCCCAAATAATTTTCAAATAAATTCAAAATGCGTTAGATATTTTTAATAATAACTCTATTTTTTAAATTAAATAAAATCATTTGCTTATTTTATAAATTCGAATTTTTTATATAAAACAATGGTACCGCAACTAAATAGTCAACAGAGTAGGAAAGTGTGGAGAAACTATAATTATCATCACATTCTTGTTTAGGAAACGGCCTAGAAACCCTAAATGAGTTGATTCACTTAATTTTATTATTTATTATTACCAAGGTCTCTACATTATTTATCTTACCAGAGAAAAGTTGAGATAAAATAATAGATATTATCGTCAAATTAGTTCTGAACATTGGTAAACTCGATCACAAGCAAGAATTGATTGTTATATCTTCTGATAAATATTCAGAAGAATTTTAAAAAGTATATGATAGTATTTGTGACTCAAGTATTTTCGAGTAATTTATTGTAAGCTATAAAATACTAATGAGGAGTTAAAATTGCCCCAACAAAACAATTGTCTTCAAAATCCTCGTTCTAAGTTTAAGAGTGTAACGGAATAAAAGACAAATTTTAAATGTTTTGCAGATAAATGCATCGAATTCTTCGCTAAGAAATACTCTATTTTCATATTCATAAAATTATCTTGGAAGAAAATGTATCCAACAATAAAACTTTTAGGCCTTTCCGGTACTTTGTACACGAAATAATTTTTTAAAATTTTATTCAGTTGATATATATGTGTGTGTGCGTGCGTGCGCGTGTGTGCGTGCACGTGCGTGCGTGCGTGTGTGTGTGAAATAGCATTAAATTAGTATAAAATAATTAATTAAAATGTTTTAAATTTTCAATACATTTCGAGAGAGAGAGATTGTAAGAGATGGCGACGCCAAATAAACCAAATTGAATCGAGAGGGATTTCATTCCAACGAAAATTCGTGCACGATGACGTCAGACGCATATGGCCACTGATCGAGAAATCACTATTCACTCCTACATCGACTATTAACAAGAAAGGTCAACGTCAGCTTTGTTTGTAAATAAAGTTGACCCCTTCTTTAGGCGTAATGATGTTTGGCATCCCCATTTCACAGGGGAATCTTGCTCTCCATTTATCCTGTGATTTATCCTCCTGTTTGTAAATAATTAAATGCTGTAAATAACGCATCTTTGATTTTCTTTATCTTAATAAATTAACTGTTTGTTTAACTTGACTACAATGTTTTCTTTCGTTCAAAATATCACTCCACCCCTAGACACCGTCCCATATATATATATACAAGAAAAACGACTCACTCACACTTATTTTAAGTATTCAGAACTATTAGATACAGACTTAAAATTTTGCAGGCATGTTTCTTTTGTTGGGTAAGGATCCGCAAAGAAAAGTTTTTATGAAATTCAGCTCTCAAGTGAAGTTGCGGGAGCGTTTATTCTTTGAACTATTATACCTACAGATTTGAAATCTAGTGAGAATGATTTTTTTGTTAAGTAAAATTAAACTAAGAACGATTTTTTTGCGAAAATTGATTCCAGTGGGATGGAAGTCTCATGGGGGCGTAAAAGATAAATATATATATACTCCCTTTTAGAAATTCTAATCCTGTCCATTTTAAATCAAGAGGAGAAAGCTATAATAATGTTTTTCTATACAATCGAGAACTTAAGGTCAAGGCTTAGATAATAATATGAACAGCTTAAAAACAATATATAGTCATATATATAACTTAACTCAGTGGTGCAACAGCCCATGAGGGCCAAGACTTACAGTGCCCTTATCAGTATACATGACCTTGGGCCCTGAGGTGCATGAGCAGATGTTCCAATGAGGTGGTCAGTTTGGCGTGGAACCCCCCAGTGTTAAGTTTCCAAACAAGCTTGGTATTCGTTTATCGACCCACTGAAGGGATAAAAGGCTGAGTCGACCTTTCCCAGCCTAAGGTTTGAGCCTCAGACCTGTGGTGTGGAAGCTCGAGCCATATACATAATTATATCTTAATAATATATATAGTCATAAAATATATACAATACAATGAAATATAAAGTGGAACTGGCTCGAGGGTAACAGATACATATTTAGATATCGATATAAGGATATAATAATTTATCGATGATTTTCATTTATTGTATTTTTTTTCGTCGGAGTGTTGTCATTGGTGGAATAAATATCTTTCTTCGCATCCATGACATTCTAAAGTAGTTCCCTAGTTGTAGGTAAACTTTAACAGTTTATAAATAACGTAAAAAACTATTAAAAGCATATGCATAAGAAAAAATAAATTAAAGCTCAGTTTCTTAAATTTATTTTCAATCAATAATATTGTGCGTTATACACAGGTTGCATTTTTTTTACAGAAAATAAAATGCAAAAGGCTGACGTATGTGTTTCTGTGCCGTGATTAATTCGATTTGTAACTCATTTACTTAGTACGCATTACCCACTAAGTCTGAATCTGCTTTTTGTAACGAGTGTTTCGTACTTACTAACGCATGATGTTCAAGGGAACAATCGTTCTCCACCTCATAAGTTCTATTATAGAAGCTTCTGTAAAAGGCATTCTGAGACGATCTTGCCAAGTTGGAAAACGATCTGCACCGATGACTTCTTCGATTTCCGCGTGAATTTTATTCTGGATATGAGGATAAGCAGCGCAAATGCAAAGCATCCATTCTACAGTAACTCGAACTGTATCACTTCCAGCTGCAAAGAAAGCTCTGGCTAAATCTGCTAACACTTCCTCTGGAAAAAAAAATAGCATGCTATTTTTTAAAATGCTGAAAAATTAAATGATAAGTTAATTGTTTATGAAATTAATTTGACTTATAATTCAAAATTAAGTTCCCTAGTTGAAGGTAAACTTTAACAGCTTAAAAATTACATTTCATTTTTAGAATAACATAATAAACTATTAAAAGCATATACATAAGTAGAGAATGAGTTTTTTACTTGATAATATACCTGCACTGCCAAGAGTGTTCAGTCAGTTAAACGATTAATAAGTATATTCTAGATATATAATATATATTTTGTAAATATATTATATAAAATAATGAGTGGGGTGTAACAGATTTCAAAATAAAATTTAAATAATAACATTAAAAGAAAAAATTACCTGTAATTTAACTATAAATTATTGTTATGAAATATTTTATAGTCAAGTCCAAAATAAGAGAATATCCATTGGAATAAAAATTTTAAAAATCAGCTTAAGCAGACTTGAAATGACCTTCTTTATACAATTTTTTACGTGAAGTATTTCAACGTTTCACAGGCTGGAAAATTTGTGTTAAAAAAAATTTAGAATTAAGAGTAAATTATTTGGCTTATGAATTCAACGTTGGAATGAATTGAAGAATATACAACAAGACATATATATCTATAAGCTGTACAGAGATTTCCATGACCACCATTACACCCTGATTTGTCACCTATCGAGACGTGATTGGACACTAATGGAATGCCCTTCGCATTCAAAAGATATACTAGCGAGAAAGGTGATTTAAATTCTTATTAATTTCAAAATGAAATGTAGCTACGTCAACTGAGGGGTCATAATCATATGCTCAAGGCCGACGTGTCTCTCGTAGATTCGTGGATTCCTGTACCGGGGCAATTAAAGGTCCGTCGTGCAGCGAGGTTGATATGCGTTAAATCTATCGAGATTAGAGTTCCTCACTTTGGTGTGATGTAGGAATTTGGAAAGTAAGGTGCCGACCATTCCAATTGAATGAGGTTCAGAATAATGATGTCCGTCGCCAATAGCCCTTGGGAGTTTTTTAGTGTGCGATGATAATAAATAACTAAAACAGAGGTGGCCAACCTTTTTAGGAAGAGTGTCACTTTCAGATAAGAAAATAATTAAGCGTGCCATTTCAGGGCTTATTATGTAACTTTTACGCAAAGAGCACATTTTTAATGCACATGTCTAAGTAGTAGAAATTTAAAAACAATATAATAAATAAGATCAAAGTACAAGCTTAAATTTTATAGTTAATCAGTTCAGTTAATTTTGAACGATATTTTGATTTTTTATGTTCATAATAGAAGGCATTTGTTCACAAACGTATGTTCATTCATATCTACAATAATATCTGACAGCCAAATCGTGTAAATTTGAAAAATTGCTTGTTATTACTATTTCCTCGAATTGTTGTGTGGACTGTGAATGGTTAGATAAAAAATCAATCTTTTCAACGCTAAGCTAGTTTATTAGTGCACTCGCTTTTGTTGAGGTACAGCTCTCAACTGTCTAATTTACAAATTTGTACAGATGGCGCTACAGTGCGCTGATGACGCAACAAGTACAAATTTCCAAAATTCAATACAGTCCATAATATTGATTTTCAGTTTGTGTGATGCTGTATACAATAATTTCGACTTTGCTTTCAAATGAATAACAATTAACATTTTGCAGAGAAATTGAAAAAGGATTTGTAAAAAGATCTGCATTTTTTATCATCTTCAAAATTATAAAACTTAGCCCTAAAAGAATCCTGCAAAAATTTATATTAAATTTTTAAATCTATCATAGCTCGCAGCACTATTAATTTTGTGGTAGATAGTTCCTCTGCACTAATGTGAAATATGTTAATGTTTTTCCTCCAAAATCAAGACAAAAAAAGCAAAAGTTTGTCCATAAAAGAAAGTATTTGACCAACTAGGAAAAAATACAATCTTTTCTCTGTAATCTTAAGTTTAAATTATTTTATTGTCCCATAATATCGGTCAGAAGAACTAAATCACATAGCCTGTCTTCATTCTAGAATAGCAAGTACTCTCTGGGCAGTCCAGTGTTTTGTTCTAGATATTTTAAAATACATTCCCTCACACACACACAAATTCCAAACTCTCCGAACTCACGCAAAAATGCAGATGCATTCTCTACACTATAAATTTCTACTGTAATTCAGTTAGGTCCATTTAAAATAAACTTTGGGGGGGGGGCGTTTTTGTCTAAAACAACCGCATTTCCATAAAATTGTAAAAAAATTATACTTATTTCTTATATTTTTTTAAATTTTTTTTTAAAAAATTAGTAAGTCGCGTGTCACTGTTACAACTCCACCGTGCCACGCACGCACGCGTGCCGCAGGTTGGCCACCCCTGAACTAGAGTATCAATTTTTAACGAAATACATATTACTCATAAGTACAAGGAATGAATTTGAAGTTACTGAGATTGATAAAGATATGTGTATTTTGATCAATCGTGTTTAATTTTTATGTAACTTTATATCTTTCAAATTCTGACAGAGGCGAAAATGTATTAAATAATAAATCTTACTTGTAAAAGTTGTGTTTGGATCATTGCTTCTTTTCTGAATTTCTAATAAATAGCCATCAATAAAATCTCGAACATTGTTAGGGTCCAATGTTTCTTCATGCTTTTTCATTTCTTTTCTAAAAAAATGCATTAGATTGTAAATCTTCATAATTGATACTACTTATTTTTCTACACTATTTTCCATTTTTCAAACGTTTGAAACCGATAGGGAAAATTTACAAACAAGGTTAATCTAGCTATTTCGTCGTAGAAAGATGTCTATTTGTAATTTTTGCAAATTTCATCGTAGTTGGATAAAACTAATATAAAAGTTAAAGGATCAAACTAAACTAGAAATTATCATTTTAAAGGATTAATTATTTGTCTGAATTAATACAGTTAATGAGCTTGTAGAAAAGAGCATTTTTCGTTATCAATGCTAATTTATTTTCTTGTTCTGATTCCTCATCTAAAAAATTAAAACTTCAAATTTTATGAAATTTTTCTTTTTAGTTTTTAAATTATTGGGGCTGACAAAATGATTCCCTTATTTTCATGTGACTTCTTATAAAAATAGAAGGTATAAAACTTTCTACAAAACGCTTTTCAAAACTTTTTGCATTAAACAATAATTCATTTCCCCCCAAACTATTGATATTTATCAAAATATAAACTATTACACGACTAAGCTCAAATAATGATTATCCAAAATTCCATACAATTAAAATTTAAGGTAATTTATGTGTATTAGACGTTTATTTTTAAATACTTATGTAAATTAATGTAATTTATACATTATATTTCCTTTTAAACATCTTTTTGTTGCAACTGCACTAAAACTCTTTTTGTGCATGGTATTCAAATATCACCAAAACATTGAAAAGCTTATCTGGTCATTAAGTTATGTGGAAGCTATATATTGATGTCAGTTTTACAAGAAAAATTACTACTTTCTCCAGTGGCGTATAATTTCAATGTATTTATATAAATTTAATTTCTAAAATTAATACATGTACAATTTGCATTAATTTTTGATATTTATGAGAAAGGATATAATTATATAAACGGTGTAGAATTTTTTTCTGATGATTATCACTTTTGATTTAAATATATCGTTGATACAAAATATTTTTAGTTTAGTTACTAAAATGGAAGATTTTCTTAACACCCTTTTAAGAAAATGTAACTTGTGTGTAACGGAATCTTTGAACTCAATTTTTACCCACTTGAAAAGGTCAGATTAATTCTAAATTTTGCTCACTTTTCTAGGACAAATGACAATACAATAATTTAATAATTTGGTTCCCTTGTTGATCAGGATTAACTATTTTCCATTTTCAGATCCCATTCCGCATCTGGCGACTAATTTCAGATCCCATTTCCAGATTTGGTGACTAAAAACTATAAAAGGAGGGGGGGGGGTATTGGTTTTTTCAAACTGTGATTTCTTTAGGTATTTTATTTTGGTAATTACTTTTATACCGTTAAAAATCTATTAAACAGAAACATTTTTGAAGAATTGTATAGAATATTAATATTAACTCATTAAAAAATAATATTTAGTAACCCAAAAAGGTAATGTACTAACATTATGATGGAAAATACTTTGTTAATATTTTATTAAATTCACAAGTAATATTAATTTTCCTCAGACTGAGATTACTTCTCTCGCAATATTACAAATCAATGGTTCTTAAATTGTCTGGGGACCCCCGTGGGTCTCCAATGCCATTCTAGGGATCCGCGAAGGTCTCTCATTTAATGTTAAGATTTCCCTCTTACATAATCTGAAAGGGCTCCTGGAAAAATTGAAAAGTGTGCCATTCTAAACTAGATTACTAAAGTGCCCTCAGTAAAAAAAAACTTGAACATGTATTTCGATTTATACAATATTTATTTTAAATTAGTATTTTGTATTATTTTTATATATAAATAGATATTTATCCTGCCAGACAGCCGATCCAACATTTATACAATTGGCCATCTATCGGCGACAGCACCAGCAGGACTACTCCACACCTTTTTAAACAGTTTTCAGATCTGCACTTTTTATATCTACAGTGGGTCCCTTCTCATGTAGGCCTGCCCGGAAACGAAGTAACGGACGACATTGCGAAGGCGGCTCCCAGTGATACCGTGGATCCGAAAGACCACATGGTCCTTACGTCGACCGAGATCTACTCCAGGGCTAAAGAATTAATATGTACAATTTGGATTGTACCTCCTGTACAATCAAAGACACCCTGGATCCTCCATATCATTTAAGGGTTCCATATCTTATCAGATGGCATTCTCGCGATTTTCGACTGGTTACCTGGGGTGCATGAACTTTGAAGGTAGCAAAAGAAGCTTCCCAATCTGCACTAAATGTGACATCAGTCCTTTTTCGCCTCAGCACATTCTGCAATGTCTGGGATTTTCCTGTGAGAAGGCTATTGCTTCTCCCCTGCTGAATTTGTGAAGATTTATGGGCTCATGGATTTGGTCTAGTTTCACTAGACCAGATGGGGATTAGTCCCACCACCACCAGATATTTAATGTTTTCTTAAAGGAAGAAAAAAATGTTAAATTTTGGGGAGGGTATAAATAACAGAGGAAGTCTTATTGAGAAGTATTTAAATCACTCAGCCATGTATAGGGAGTCAGGGAGGGTGTTCAAAATCTTGAATATCCACAATGTCAGGATGATACATGTAGAAGAGGTCACGGAGATCGAATTTTCGATCAGAAATTTTTTCTATTATTCTGAGAAAAACGATGAACATTTTGGTATCTTACAAAAGCGTTTCTTTCCTTATACAGTTTAATTAAATCTTTTAGCTAAAAATTCGTTATATATATTGAGATTCTAAGTGATTACGTTGGTGTAGTGTTGAAGCTTGGAGAATGGAATTCATTTGAACGCGGCTCAAATTTACGAGGCTTATCACCATTATTTCTCATTTGCTTTAAGGTGGACGTTCATAAACAAAAACAAATTTTAATGAAAATAAAACAGCTTAAAAAGTTTTCTAGTATTTTAATATTATTTTATATGTGAGCACTTTATCAATAGAAAAAATATCGCTATAGCTGTAATGTAAAAGACGATTATAATTGATTTCTTATAGCTGACGTGAACGTTATCGATGAAACTTCTAATATTTAGCATCTAATACGTATATCTGGAATTCTTTGTTGCAATTTAAATTTTCGCTTAGCCTCTGAAAAGCAGGACTAATTATTTTGTTTCTTATAAAAAGGTCTATTTTAATTATACTTTTGGAAATAAGAATTTCTAATTTGTTCGTTTTTTAGTAAAAATAATTTGTTTATTTTTTACTTTTTAATTTATCTTCTAAGAGTGTAGGCATTGAGTAAATTTTGGAAGTAATAAAACTTCTAGGGTGGCTAAGGGCTTCCACAATGAGTCTCAAAAGGTTTTCACACCTTCTACAGCGCTCAGACACAACTATCAGAGTCTAAAAGTACAAGTACGGAAAGTTTATTCGTAAGCATCTACTCGCTAGTGAACTCTTCAACAGCCAAAATGATACTGACCCAGATTCAGCGAGCGTCTATACTAGTAAGGTTATCTTCAAGCACTTTCTTGAAAGATCCACTTATGTCATAGATCGTGATGATAATAGATTTCTCCAGTAATTTCCAGAAACATCCATCTGGTCGCCAACTCGCCAAAGTGGTGGCCAAAAAAATGCCAACTTGACTGTTTTGTCAATATTTTGCCAAGGGTAAGGGGTAACGTTGCTTGCAAATATTACAATTTTTATAATAAAATAAATTCAACAGGAAGTAATACTACTGTATTAAACATCTAGATACAAATTATTTACACTATTTTATGCATTAATTACACAACATTCGTAACAATATGTATTCTTACTTGCAATATTCTCTATTTTCATGCAACATCGCTACTAGTCTTCCTTTGTCTCCTACATTAAAATAACTTAAAATTCCTTTTAACCACGGAAAAAATATCTGCCACGATGTAGATCCAGCAAGTCGTCCGATTTCTCTTATAGTTTCATCTAGTTTTTGCCTCTGTGGATCGTCGACCTTCAGACGATTTCCAAACAGTAAAGAAGCGACGTTGTTCGACATGCTTGGAGCCAAAATATAAGAGAACTTCGTAGGTTTCCCGACATGTTCAGACATTCGTTGCAACAATTCCAGAATCTCTTCCTGTGGAAAATAAATATTCAATACTTTTTATATTAAAAATATAGTGTGCCCAAAAAATATGGCTACACTTTCGAAAAGGAATTAAAAATAAACAAATGTTTTCGCTTATGGTTTTTTCTGTTCCATAAATACTGAATACAGTTTCTGTTTGATGAAATGCGAACTAGATAGTGCAATGACCACGTTTTGCAACATTCTCATTTAAAAACGGCTTCGCCGCAAAATCAAGTGCAATTTGTAGCATGATTTATCGAATTAAACTGCAACACATGTACTGCGTGAATTTCGAACTATCTATGAAAGAAGTCCACCTTCAAGATACATAATTTATAAGTGGTATGAAAGATTTATGACGATAGGTAGCATAATGTAAGAAAATGAATCAGGCTGCTCTAGCAGAAGCTGTGATGGCATTACATGAATTGAAGAATGTTTTCGTAGCAGTCTTCGTTAATCAATTCGATGTAGAGCATAAAGGGTTATGGCTTCGGGCGTATAAACTTCAATTGTTGCATAAAATTCAACTGTTGTATCAAAATCTGATGAAAAGCCTCTACATCGGGCATTTGAGGAAGAAATGCTACAAAGAAATGATAAGGATGAAACTTTTCTATTACGTGGTAATGTTTTTAGATGCAGCAACGTTCCTCTCTCTCTCTCTCTCTCTCTCTCATGCATCACGTATTGTTAACCGACACAATACTCTAACATGGGAAATATAAAACTCTGATGCTCTGTACTGGATGAAGCAAAAGACAGCCCTAAAATAAACGTAGGGGTGTTGTTTACTGCACAATAAAATTATTAGGGATTTTTCATTTCTGAACAAATTGTCAGCTCTGACAGTTATTTTGATATACTTAAAACTTCGTGGTTTCTCAAGTAGAAGACTTGTAGTCTCATGTCATTTTTCATCAGGATGGGACAAAATAGCCAGCGTCCCCAACAGAACCACAAAAGCAATTGGGAGTAGCTTTGAATTTGAAGCGATGCAAATAAGAAACAAATGGATCATGGTTAGTTAAGAATTGTGAAACGTAACTTGAATGGGGATTGATATTTAAACTGGGTTTGGGTAAGAAGGAATTGACTCGGACGCTTAAGGCAATATTAGAATTTGACTACCAACTTTCCCAATCCTCAGTTAATTTATTTTGAAGGGTTTTGATGGATAAGAGGAGGGAGGCAGTAACATTTTCCTCTACACCAGTAGTAATAGCAACTTCAGCATAATAACCTGCAATGTCATTAAAAGAACTATTATTATGAGCAGGGACGTCTTAAGACATGAACCAACTGGGCCCGAACCCTTGATGAAACCCTCGTTTTTTCCTCGACTCAGTCTTAGTAAGATCATGATCCGGATAACTTTAATGTGATCAAATATTATTCCCGTACGTATTCTCAAACTGCATATCAAGTGGCAAAAGTGGGGGAAATGTATTATTATGTGATGACCATTGTCCATGTCTAGGCCAAGACTTAACGATAAACAATCACTCAACTCATTTAGTCGAAATGTGGCCATCGGTCGAGGCGGCTTGTGCCTAGGTTTTTAAGATTGTCAGTCGTGCATATTTATTTGTTTCAAATTACCTTTTGAACAATTATTTGATAATACACGCTACATATTGTCTACTTTAAAAACCTCAGGTAGAGCCTACTCTTGCATAGAGACCCAGGACATCAAACATCTTAAGAATTCTCTAGGCCCAGGGCCTCAAAGAATCCTAAGACGTCCCTGATTATGAGCACCACCACTCCAGGTATAGGAGAGAGAAAGGTTTTAGATGGGAAGTCCTTCGGGCGATAGACGGAAAGCGGCGGTCCAATACCATGGCCATCTAGCTCTCTAGAGATAACACCTTTGGATTTCTTCTTGAAAGGATTGTGAAAAACATTGTTAACCTATTAGTGACACTGATTTCACCTATTTCAATTAGTAACCCTGATAAACGGTTAAGTCGAATTACAGCGACCATACAGAGTGTTCATCTTGCAATGCTTCATAGAACATGACTAGAAGTCTCATTTCAACTCGATGTGTTGCGTGCAACTAATGGTATGCACATTGAAGTGAAACAAAACATCATAAGAAAAAAATTGGTATCTTCTCTATAGAACATAAAAAAACGTAAATAAATATCTTTGTTTATTTGTAATTATTAATTGACAGTGTTGCCATACTTTTCGGACAGCCGGTACATTTTCCAGTTTTTGACAAGATAATTGTGAATGAATAGATAAAATATACCGATACTGCTTATTTACTTTTTAAATCTGGTCAAATAAAGAAACGCCTATTAAAGATTATAACTGATATATATTCCATATCAGTTGCTTTATGTTTAGAAATTTTCTTCCATATCCATAATTTAAAACATCAAAAATTGAGAAATTCAAAAAAAATTATTATTTCTGCTTTATTTATTTTCCGTTTTATAGAATTATTTCTAAAACATTTATTTTTCTGGAATACTTTCAAATGCATTTTTATTAACTTACATTATCCGATATGTAATTTATTAAATATTATAAATTGTTAAGTAGGTACAAATTTCAATTTAAAAGATACTTACCTACCAAACTTGCACTTTATAAAACTCCTTTGATTAGTTGAGTTTGACAATAATTCGTTATTTTAGTGTGACAGTGTACCGGGTGATTATAATTAAAGTTTTACTTTCATAATACTGTACAAAAAGAACCACTGGTCAGGATGAACAGTGCATAACGAAGAATACTAGCCCCCCCCCTGCAAAATCAGGTTTCAAGCGCCAAGACCAAACACGTGTTCGGCGACAGCAGGCTTTGGGCCCCATAGAACACCTGGGGCCCCGCAATGCGAGTGGTATACATTTCGCCACTGAGGATGAATGACTTCAAATTTGAACTGAATGTAGTTGAAGAAAGGGATACGGGTAGGCATTAGAGAAAAAAGTTCCAAAATGTATCAGCAGATGGCGCCGAACTGTTGAAATCAGTAGAGCTGATTTTTCCTATCTAATGTGTGACGACCTTGCTATGCTAGATGGGCTTTTCACTAACAAAGGCGCATCTGTTAAATGGAAGTTTTTTCCCCCGCCAAAAGAATGAAAAAATCATGCATATTGAATAGTACTATTAATTTAAGGAGCAACTCTTGCAAAACCATCGTAAGATGATTTAAAACGTCACTTGTGTGTGTACCCTAATTACTGCCGCTTACAGTGCTCTCTCTCTTGATACATTTTGGAACATTATTGACTTTCTTCAAGTATTTGCAGTCATTCTGATTTATCAATGGTTCTTTTTATATAGATTTTGAAATTAAGGCTTTAATTATATAATCACCTTGCATATATTATAATAATATATATATATATATAGTATAAAGATATTGTGTTATGAGAGAAGTATTCTTAATTTCTAATTATTAAAAATGGGTTTCAATTCAAAAATTTAAGCAATTTATTGATAAATATTTCTCTATAAAGGGAATGAATATTACTTTTATGTGCTCTTCCATTTTTGTTTTTCCAAAACCCAGATCACGAAGCATATGTAAAGAGAATCGTTCTGCTCTTTCCATGGTATATCATTAAAAGCTCCCGTACCTACAAAAAATGTATTTTTCTTAATTTTTCTAGAATATTTTGAAAGTAAACATGTGAAATATCAATGAAAATGCTTAAGTGTAGACTTGTAAATCATTAGATTACTCATAAGACTACTTAAGCTTTTCTTATATCTAAAATAAATCCCAAAACAGCATAATTAATTGTAATATGCATATTCATACAAATGTTTATTCTTATGTTAACCATGATAAAATTTATGTAGAATGCATATACTTTCAGCTAATACTTCTTAAAATTATATACTACTTTTCTACATTAATGCTTTCATTTTAATTTTAGTAATATCTACTGCATGTGAACATGCGTATTAAAAATTTCTATTTGCAAGTAAAACTTGTTCTTCGCATGGGGAAATTGAAAAGTATAACAATCGAGATAAAAAGATAAACAAAATTTTTAATGACTTCAACATTTAATCAATCAGTTGAATAATTATTAGCGAACTTCAAATTAAACTCTAAGGAAGGAATGATTTAGCTACAAAATAGTGAAGTGAAGTAAGTAGAGAAAGCTGAATAACTTGGTATACGTCCATTTTCATTTCAGTCAATGTATAATTGTTTTTCTAAAACAAATGTCTAAATATTTTCTATACGACTCTCGGAGACTATTTCTGCAACACGTCTCTTAGTGAATCTCTACTCAATTTAAGAAACATGCCTGTCGAATTTCAAATCTGTAGGTCTAATAATTTAAAGAGATCTCCTGATGAGCGAGTCCCTTTTTTTCTAAATATATGTATGTACAAAGAGAAAATATATGTGTTAATTTTTACGCCTTAGCAATCCCCCCTTGAGAACCGATTTCCGTAAAACGTGTTCTTGGCGGATCTGTATTCAACAAAATAAACATGCATGCTAAATTAAAATTTTTTGCTCTATTAGTTGAAAAACAGAATTTTTTTTTTATTTTTTTTATCTATTACGCCCCATAACTAACGTGACCATTTATTCTTTGATTCAAAACGGGACATTATTTTGTTTAGGTCAATTAACAGGTATACTATGAAAAAAAAAACACTTTTTAAAGTTATTTATTCAGAAAACGTTAGTTTAAAAGTTACAAATTAAAAAATATACCCAAAATGTTTAGTTACATTTATATTTATCAGAGGAACAAATTTGCTTTAATATAGCTGGTGAAGATTTTAAATAAGAATGAAACTCTTGGAACGTTTTTTTTTATATTCACCTTAATTATCGATTAATCTTCTAGAACTGAAATTAGTAGCTGGGTATTCTCAGATGTCTACAATTTGTTCATCATAGAAAATCCTCTTTCTACTGGAGTATTTGTAGCAGGCAAACATAAAATATATTCAAATAAAATAGAAACATTTTCATGCTGTAGATTATTGGCGTGAAAGTATTTGAATACTTCCACCCAATGAGTTTCCGTGGAAACATTTAGATCATTTTTATTCGGTTACTTTTTGCGA